>JAPZPC010000196.1:0-68386 GCA_037952705.1 Haplographium delicatum
GGCTTAGTTTTTTAGACGTTCGAATAGCCTCGATAGCTAGAATGATTCGTGCTTCTTTAGTTTGGATTTCCATTTGTAGTGGTTGAGAAAACGCGTATTAAAGTTAATAAGGTAAAATGTGGGGAAAAGTGTCCGACTCGGTGTCGTGTCCGACTCGGTGTACAACCACGTTAAGGATAATTAGTTAGCGAATAACTATTGTAGGGCTTCAAGCTGCGCTGAACATTAATCAGAACTGGGTGATGTTTTCAGTCAATGCAAGACAAGGGAAACTCCCGTCTATACCATACTCACCTAGCCTGGGTCTCCTTCAACTCGCTAATCACCACTGTTCTCCAGAGCCCTGAAGAAGACTTCTGTAAAACTGCACTCCAGGATAACGAAATGAGAAGAGAGTCCACCAACAAAAAAGTAAGCAGGAACGCCAAAAAATCCGAGCCTAGATGAAATCTCTGTATATTCATTTTGATCCGACTTGATTTCTCTCGACAAGCCTGAGCAATGACCAAGAAATGGCGCTTCAAGTGAGCTTGAAGTGGTCACGTGTGACAACCTTAGATTGGTGCTCTGCTACGTCAGAGCCGATCGGAAATCTCCCTACCTAAATTTCCAGTGATGCTGCTGCGCATATACCGTAGTGTCGTAAGATCAGATTTGAAGACGATTAATTCATGATTAATAAACCTCCATGAAAGTACTCTCTAGTATGAGGGTGGTACGAGCTTGAATATATTGATTTGTATTGAGATTTCCGTGACGTCCTGTACCCATCCTACGAGTATCCCTATCCTATCCTATGTCTCATACTACGGGATTCTCGCCACGCAGGGATGTCGCTCTACTACGTACACCTCGCTTCCTCACGCCGAGGCTCAAGCTCACAAACTTCGTCTCAAAGTAGCCTAGCGGATTACCAAGACCAGAACCCATCTGCGATCCGCTGAATAAGATTCTCGTCAGGATGAGGAAATGCCCAGTCATCCCCCGCCAAATGCCCCATCAAACTGCCAATATCATCAAAGCAATAAGTAATTCTTTCCAATCAAAGAGGTAAACATTTTCTTCTCCAAGCATCTCCAAGCATCTCCAATCTTCTCGTAGATTGCTTTCAACCTCTATATATGAAGCTCTTCTTCATTGTCGTTTCCATTTTCATCACTGCAATTTCAATCTTCTTCAATACCCCTCTTCGAGAGCTATTCACATACGTCACAAGCAGGAACTACACAGCTACGTTAGCCACAACAACCCTTCAATCCATCAACACGACTTCTTCAACCAGTTCTCCTATGAGTTCTGTTAACACCATCAAGAACGCGATGTCAAAAGCACTTTCTCACGCTAAAATTGTCCCCCGGAGATCAAAAGAGAGGGGACACGCAAACCATGGATGGCTGGATTCCTATCACACATTCAGCTTCGCCAACTACTATGACCCTAGATTCCAGAACTTTGGCAGCTTGCGAGTTCTTAACGAGGACCGTGTAGATGCTGGGGAAGGATTCGACACTCACAATCACAGGGACGCGGAGATTTTCTCCTACATTCTGAATGGCGAATTGACCCATCGGGATAGCATGATTAAGAAAGGTGCAGAGGGGGAACAAGGAGACGATTTCTATAGAATGAAGAGGGGAGATGTACAATTTACCACAGGTGGAAGAGGTATGTTTTTGAGCAACCCCATATAATTCTTGCAAACAAGCACTAACGGTTTACAGGTATCGCACATTCTGAACAGAACGAATCGGATAAACAGGTCCACTTCCTTCAAATATGGGCATTGCCGTGGTCCAGAGGCCTCACTCCTCGATATCACACAAAGACATTCGCCGAAGACGTAAAGCGTGCTGGTTTTGTTAATATTCTTTCACCACTGAAAGCGGGACCTGGTGCCTCGGCCGAGGAAGAGAAGGCAGCGGAACCCACTTTGAAGGATACAATACCCATACACGCTGATTTCGTTATGGGTGCCGGTATCATTGGCGTCGATAAGAGATTCAAATGGACGGTCGGTGCAGATGCGGTCAAGAAGACCAGTGGAAGGAACGTTTATATTCATGTACCCATGACAAAGAATGGGAATGCAAAGATCCGGCTTGACGGACGAGAGGATGCCGTCTTATCAGAGGGAGACGGGGCTTTTGTTAGTAACGTCAATGCGGGAGATGTGTTGAGTGTGGAGAGCATAGGGGAGGCTGAGGCTGAGGTTGTAGTTTTAGATAGTGATTAGGGGAATTTCATTGGTAACTGGGGTCATGCTGACCAAATCATACTGTAACTAGATAACTTATCCAACTAGACCATCTTACTAAATCATCAAACCATCAAACCATCCAAGGTTACTTCTCCAGTGCACACCTGCCATTTTCTATTCTAGTTCAGAGATATTTGCATCATGTGACCTCTGGTCGCAGCGGCACGCAGCAAATTACAGTGTGCGATTTAAGGTTACATTCGGCCCGTGAGAGGGTCGATCGAGGGGTCTCCGCCACAACTCGCCTATCAGAACCCCTTGATGCTTCAAGATAATTTATTTCTGCAACGTTTCCTCCTTCCCCCCTCATCTAGTTACCAGTGTACCACTCTAAATTCCTATGCAGACCAGCAAAGCTCATAGCAGCATACCGCTGTCTTAGGATAATCATTTCCTCCGTACGTTTAAACGTTGCACGTAAACGTGGAGTCCCAGTGGACATGGCCTGGACATGACCAATGATCTACGTTGTGTCTCTAATTAATGTGTCTGTGTGAGATGGATAACCATGCGTGATACAAGGTCTCACGAAAGAGTCCCACGAGGATACAACCTGGCGGCCACAATGAGTTGCTATTTCTTTTTATCTTTATTTTTTCCTGACAGGGGAATCTCTCATAAAATGGTTACTCCCCTTCCAATTCAGAAACATCCCAAACCACGGCCACTTCTGAATCCCAGTCGCTCTTATAAATACAATGCGCGCCAACACCATTGCAGTAGTAGCTGCCTCCCTCGTGGGCCTCTATGGTAGACTTGGAAGGGCCGTGGCAGTCAATCCACTCCCTGCTCCGACAGCCATAACTTGGGGAACGTCTGGGCCCAAGCAAGTTGCAGGATACCTCGTCTTGAACGGAGCTCCGAACAGCGTGGTGAGGGATGCTTGGAATCGAGCATTCGCAACAATAGCAGGCCTCAAATGGGTACCTCAAGCAACAGAGGCCCCAATTGGCACCTTCGCTGTATTTCCAACCACGGTACCCAATGCTAGAAGACGTAGCACGGATTACTCTTCCCTGATCATTCAGGTCGATTTAAAAATATCAGACCCCAATGCAGATCTACAGTATGGCGTTGATGAATCGTACACTCTGGACATCACAGCAGCTTCTCAATCAATTGCCATCACTGCCAAAACAACCTGGGGAGCACTGAACGCATTTACAACATTGCAACAGCTTATTATCTCTAACGGAAATGGAGGTCTCATGATCGAGCAGCCGGTTTCCATCCAGGATTCTCCATTGTATTCCCATCGAGGCATTATGATCGATACCGGCAGAAATTTCATCAGCTTGCCAAAGATATACGAACAAATCAATGGAATGGCCCTTTCGAAGCTTAACGTGCTTCATTGGCATTTAGATGATGCCCAGTCCTGGCCTGTGCAGATGTCTACCTATCCCATGATGACAAATGATGCATATGCTCCTTACCAAACCTACTCTCATGGTGATCTTCTTGGCGTTATTGCATATGCCAAAGCACGTGGTGTCCGCGTGATCCCCGAGATTGACATGCCAGGTCATGCATCTTCTGGTTGGAAGCAGGTTGACCCTTCAATCGTGGCTTGTGCAGACTCATGGTGGTCTAATGACAATTGGCCACTCCACACTGCTGTCGAGCCTAATCCTGGTCAGCTGGAAATCTTGAGCAATAAAACTTACCAAGTCGTTGGGAAGGTATATAATGAACTTTCGGGTATCTTTACGGACGATTTCTTCCATGTTGGAGGTGACGAGCTTCAACCAGGATGCTACAACCTGAGCACAATAACTACTGCTTGGTTTGCAGCTAATACGTCAAGGGGATATAACGATCTGCTTCAATACTGGGTTGATAATGCCGTGCCCATCTTTAAGAAGCCGCAAAACCGGAAACTCATTATGTGGGAAGATATGTACCTTGGAGCTCCTCACGCCAATACTGTGCCCTCAGACATCGTCATGCAGACCTGGAACAATGGCCTGGAAAATATTCAACAACTAACTTCTAATGGGTATGAGGTCATTGTTTCGTCTTCAGATTGGTTCTATCTCGATTGTGGTTTTGGCGGCTGGGTCGGAAACGACCCTCGGTATGACGTACAGGCAAACCCTGATATCAACGATCCCAATTTCAACTTCGGGGGCAATGGTGGCTCCTGGTGCGCACCTTACAAGACTTGGCAAAGAATCTATGACTACGATTTCACTACGAATCTCACGGAATCCGAAGCCAAACTGGTGATCGGAGCCGAAGTACTACTTTGGTCTGAGCAAGTCGACGATACCGTGGCCAGCGGAAAGATGTGGCCGAGAGCAGCCGCGTTGGCGGAATTGGTTTGGTCGGGCAACAAAAACTCTACGGGCGGCAAGAGGACTACAGAACTCACCCAGAGAATTCTTAATTTCAGGGAGTATTTGGTTGCCAATGGGGTGCAAGCGTCCCCGTTGATGCCCAAGTATTGCCTGCAGCATCCGCATGCTTGCGATTTAGATTATGCTCAGACGGGCGTAATGCCATAGTTGATAATCATATAATTGACTAATACTTTAACCTCATGCCTCAGTTTGAGAATATAATATCCTCTTTGCGATCAAGATGTTGAAGTAAATTTATTGCCACATCAATGTTCATTTGGAAGAGGTTACATGGAATCATTTTTAATTTCTCTATGGTTTTACGAGACTATTTGCTTCTTCTTTGTTGCCACATGACCGAAAAAGCTTATGCATCCTGCACAATATTGTACGCCGCTCTTTTAAAAAAAACACTTCTACAAATCTACTGGACCCAGAGAAAATTGCCAGCCTCATACTCGAGCGGTCCACTCTTGGTCTCGAAGGTGGTGTAGCCTAGGCTAGTCTCCGTCTCGAAATCCAACAGAGCGCGCATGTCGGCGACGTCTCCATTCTCCTCCATCTCCCGAGCGTGCTTCTTGATGAAGACAGACTCCGGCATCAGAAGCATCGCCAAGGCCTTCTCCGTCTTCTCCTGCTTGCGAGCGAGTTTTCTCTCCTCGGCCCGGTTGCGCATCACCTCCGAATTGCCAACCTTAACCTCGAATTTGTCCTTGACGTCGATGACTCTCAGGCCACGGATGAAGAAGTGGTCACGCGGAGCGGCGAAGAAAGAATCCAGCTCTGCCTTGGTGGTGTTCAGGAAGAGCAGAAGAGACTTCAAGTTGGTGAGGGTGTTAGTGAAATCGAAGCAGTCGAGTTCAAACTTGCGAGGGGAGGAGTGTTTCTCAACGGAGCGAGTGTCAAGGTCGAGACTGACGTTTCCGATTTGCTTGTGGAACTGAGGGTGGGTCTGAAGCCACTGGAGAGACGACTGCTGGACATCCTGAGGGGCTCTGGCGATGACAGGGATCGACAGAAACGGGGCATAGGAAATCCTATTGGGGTTTACTCTCGAATACCAGGTATCCTTCATGTCGAGAACAGCCTTGCCGAAGAACCAGTCCATGAAGTCTTTGACGATGGTGGTAGGAACGACGACGTCGGTGCTGTCTGCGACCTCAGAGTTTGCAACCTCAGAAGTAGCATCAATATCCACTACATTAAAACGATCCTCCGCCACATCCCACTGATCCATCGCCTTGACAAGCTCAACGATGTCAAAGTACTCTCGGAGCTTGAAGTAGTCCAACAAGCCAAACTTGCGTTCAAACTTCGACATTCCAGAGTAGATCATCTCATACAAGGGGGTTTGATTGCTACGTGCGAATGAGATAGAACCTTCAGGAGCCATTGTCTTGGGATAATCGCTCGAGCCGGAGCCTTGATCGAACCATTCCATGGCAAGCATGTCATAAATCTTGTGTCGAATCTCGATTGGGAGATTAAGCACTCTATCTATAAGACTTTGAGAAAGGTAAAGAGTCAACAGGTTGATCAGGAAAAAAATCTCCAAGTGCTGTCAGGGAAGGGATGGAGATGAGAGAGCGACTCACCCTTCTGGAAGCTCCTCAGGATAATCTTCGAAGTCAACAGCATGGAGTTTGACATAGAAACTGACATATCTGCGAAGACCCAGATCGGGCATGGGACCGAAGATGTCATGGAGCTCGATGCCACGACCCTGACCCTGACCATGGTTATAGACATTCAAGAGGTTAATGGTTTGAATGACATAGGGCTGTCTGTGAGTGAGGACAGCATATCTCATGTCAAGCGGCTCGTACAAGGAGTGTACAACACGAACCACTTCTTCATCTGCCTCTTCCTGGCCGTGGTTTTCATCTGTTTTTTCAGACGATGAAGTGGAGACAAGATTGTCAGCCATCTTAGCGTATGCCTTTTCAACAAGGTGACGGGGGATTCTGGGTGACAAATCGTCTGAAGAGCTGAAGCTCTGTGCTCTATCTTTCTTCAAGAGTTTCTTGAGAGGTAGACAGCCAACTTCGAGGCGTGATTGTCCTTGTCCCATGGTTGATTGCTGCCGTTGTGTTGTTGTTGATGGAAGCAAAGATGGGATAAAGTGAAGAAAGAATGTGGGAAAAGGGAAAAAACCTACGCGATCAGTTGGGAGTTTTCCTGAGAACGCGTTCGATAACTGCCGGAATATATATATCCCGGGTGTTACTGATAGCAGGCGTCGCGGTGTAAGTCTTTAAAGTGACGCGGAAAGTGTTATTCAAAAACACGCTAGTCTTCAAGCTCTGTAGCCGTCCAGGAGGACTTCTACATGCAGGCTTGAAGTCTGAGTGTATTAACTAGTTGATAGACTCAAGTTCTAATTCTGTAACTACCACTTTTTAAGTGTTCTTGTAAGTAGTAGTAGTAGTATATAAAGAAATAAAAATACAATGCAACATAGTCTTTATAAAGAAACACCCACAATACAAAAACATCCGAACCTATAACTTTCAAAGCCAGCTATGAGAAAACATTTCCTCAGCCTTAAAACATATTTTTAGGAAACACCATCCTTCTATCCTTAGCCAAGAGCAAAGCAAGTATTTGCCAGCAAACCTGTTAGCATGACAAGGCCTCTAAAAACAAAGAGCCTCCAAATGCCGTCCTAAAACTTTTATCTAGTATGAATATACACCCCATAAAAAGATTTATAACCCCGGAACCGCCTCCAAATTTAGCTACGTATGGCTTTACTCTCTAAGCCAGCCACTAGCTAACCCCTATTTCTTTCTCTCATGGACTTCGCTTAAAGAAATGGCACGTGATATCGCATATATTGAAAACACAGCTCGTGTCTTCGAAAATAGTCAAGAAAAGCTTGGGAATTAAAGTCCAAGTACTGAAAACAATTCAAGCTCGCGCATTCACTGGAAAATAATGGCAAGCAGCTAAAGCTCTAAGGAATCTTCTATTGGTACTATTTACTAAACTCCTACAGGGGAGCGATGTATTTCTCTTCTGTGCCATTCTAACTTAACCACCCTTATTCAACAAAACTTTCTCTCGGGTAAAATTATCACAACAAGAAACCATGCAAAGGCGCCAACGTTTTACCTCCCTTGCGAAAAAGGGGTAATGATTAGAAAATCCCAAATGTACAAGAACAGAAGACAAATTAATGCTTAAAATGTTGAAACGGCGACAGCGATAGCCTGGCTATCGGAGTGGGAGATCGAAATGTTGATCTCCTTCACACCAGCCTTCTTCGCTTCCTCCGCGGCAGCACCATGAAGCTAATTTAATGTTAGCTATATATTCTTCGGGGAATTAATCAAAAGGGACTTACGGTAACAATTGGTGCGCCCTTTTCATTATTGGTGATCTCAATCTCCTTTAGCGGAGCACCTGCGCCCTTGCTTGATACGCCAAGTGATTTGAAAACAGCTTCTTTGGCACTCCATTTTCCAGCAAAAGACGACTGTGGGTGTGGCGCTTTCTGGCAATATGCCTGTTCGCTGGCAGTGAAGTTGCGCTGGATGAAGGTGTCATTCTCAATGTTGATGGCTGAGATATCTTCAACGTCAACGCCCACTTTGTTGTTGGCAGTAGCAGCCCCTTTGGCCAATGATTCAACCATTTGCTTGGTGCTCTCCATCTCGGCCTTGTTGGGAATCGTCTTTGCAAAGTTGGGAGCGTAAGTCAGTGCAGATGACTTGTCTACAGAGACACGTGCATCTGGGTTAAGGAAGACAGCGCTTTGCTGGTCATCGGTGTATGGCGAGTGTGACTTGGCCACAAACAAGGTATTTGTGATCATTCCGTTGTGAGAATATCTGTATGCCTTCTTCTGTCTTGCCTCCACCTTGGCGCAGTACGATTTGTAGGTGGCCTCATCAAGAGTTGCAAAGAGATACTTCGGATGAATACCGATTGCTTGAGCACCCTTCTGTCCGAAACCGAATGAAGTAACGGAGAAAGCCTTGACACCATCTGTTTGAATGCTTCGGCTGGGGTATACGATGTAGTCAAATTTCTCCATGACTTGATCGACGTTGTCAGCATTTTTGTTACCTGGCACCAATCCACTGTTGAGGACTTGCAAGCAGCCGTTCATCATCCAGGCGCCAGCAGCACCCTTTGGATGACCTGTAAGGTATTTCTGGAAAATGCCCATAACGGCATTACCCTTTTTGCGTCCGAGATGCTTCAACTGTTGGCAAATGACAGATGACTCATTCTTGTCATTAGCCTGTGTTGAAGTGCCATGGAAAGAGGCGACGTCAAGGTCATCAATAGTGAGACCCCAGGTTGCAAGGGCACCGCGAAGTGGTGCAATAGTGGGGTCCTTCTTCCAGAAGCTGTTGCCAAGACTGTTCAAGACCTCTCTCTCCTGGCGTGCAGCTTCGACCTCGATATGTTTGGCACGCTCTTGAGCATACTCAGATTCGTTGAATTCCTGGCCCTGGGCTTTCATGGCAGCCACCTCCTCATGAAGATACTCAAGTTCGGATTCTTGCCATTGCTTGATATGTTTCTTTCGGAGTTCGATTTGTCGGCGACGGTATTTGATGTCAAGAAGAGGAGAAGGGAACTTGCCTGGGTTCTCACGAGCGGTAGTGAGAACACCTTGGCCAGGGGCGGGTACGGATCGACCAATTTGATCGGTGGCAGTGGAGGTCAAGCCTAGGATACCATAAATCGGAACACCCATATCCAAAGCTAGTCTGGCAGTCATAATGACTTGAACACCGCAGCCCTGAGACTCCATGAAACCGTTTCTGGTCGTAGTGGTTGGTCGTGACATCTCTTTGGGGGTTCGGCCGTGTGCGAACTCGTCAACAGCATTGCTGGTAGCCTTCATGTTTGCGAATTCGTAGGATCCTTCCTCTTGGAAGTCGTCAAAACCACCAACGAGGCAGACGCGTGCCTTGCCTTCAACGATAGTTTCGTAACCGATGTCAATGGACTCGACAGAAGTCGCGCAAGCACCAACTGGTGTCTTGATAGGACCAGTTGAGGACAGGAGCAACATGTTCACCCAAGCACTCATGGTATTGATGAAAGATTCCTGGAGGATATCCTTCTGAAGCGGCTTGTCCACGTAACGATCTTTGTACATTCCTCTTAAGGCTGAAGTGCCACCAAGACCGGAACCAATACAGTTACCGACTTCGGAGATGTGAACATACTTATAGAATTCGTATGGGTCGGTGATACCAGAGGACAACAATGACTCTATGGTGCACACGAGAACGAAAAGAGTAACTGGGTCCACTTGTGAAATGATATCGTCTGGAATACCATACTTTTTGGCATCCCAACCTGTAGGGATTTGACCAGCAACAAGGCGGTCGAATTTGAGAGCCTTGGGTATCAAGAGAGTAGCTCCCTTCTTCATTCTCACAGTGTACTCGCCAGATTCTGGAATCTCAAAGATTTCTGCCTTGTCACCGTGCTCGCGCTTGAATTCCTCAGCAGTCTCTTTAGAAGTCTCAAAAGGTTCAAGATCTTCTTCCATAACAACCTCTTGGAGAAGTTGTTTTTTGTTGGGGTCGTATCCATTAAAGAGTTCGGGCTCGATGAGACGGATACCAGAGTGCTCGAGAATATACTTCTCATATTTGGCTTTAACATCCTTGTCGTCAACTGGATCACCAGACTTAGCATCCACCCAACCAGCATATTGTTTCCCTTTGATAGGCCCATTGTGGTTTCTGATTAGGCCCATGATCCAAGCCATCTCAACGCAGCCCTCAAGTGAGAACTTGCCATAAGCCTCCATTTCCCAGCGAGTACGAGCGTTACCCCATGGTCCAACTTCAGCGAAACCAGTGATAACAACCACCTTTTGAAGATCAACCATGCCCTTGAGGTTTTCATTGAGCGGTTCAACCTCCTTCCAGTCTGGGAGAGTGGGGAAGTCGAACTTGATGTTGGCTCTGGGTTCAATTGTGACTTTCTTGAAGAGTGCCTCACTGCTCTCTCCATTGACAATCTTGTTCTCAATGGCAGTTTCTTTGGTGACAGCTTGTCTCACCTCACTCGTCTCCATGATATCCTTTCTCAGCTTAGCCATCAGATCTTTCAAGTCACTGATGAACTGCATTCCACCGTTTAGATCTGCAAAGACGGGTTCTGACTGGCAAAGGTCGACAATTGATGGAGACATCAGGACGAGGAGATTGAAGGCCATCTCTTGTTGAGAAAATGTACGAACACCGAATGCCTCAACTCCTTCAGCAATGATATTGTTGGGGGACATGAGACCAGTGCCACGAGTCCATCCAATAACGGCACCGCATATAGTAAGGAAGTTGCCCCAGCTCTCTGAGTGCCATCGGTTGAACAATGTCTCTAGAGCCAATTTAGACTCAGAGTAAAGACCGTCATTTCCGAAAGTGCCGTGGTTAGGTGAGAGAGGTAAAATAACTTGGGCAGGTCGAGTCTCATATCCTCGCTCTGCTTTTTGTGTCTTGATACATCCAAGGAGACGGAGGAGATTGGTCAACATAATACGGTGAGCCAGCTCAGACTTGGAGTCGATGCTATCGATCTCACGGCCATTTTCAGGAATGGCTGCAAATGGAACAACGTAGTCAAGGTCCCATCCGAGACCCTTCTTGGGATCATAAATGTACTGAACCAGAGCTTCCACGTCTTGCTTGCTACCTTGGTTGAAAGGAACCACGATAAGCTGAGACCCTCGAGAGCCGTATCGAGAATACATGGATTGGTAGTACTCCGTCACCTCACGTGAAAAGCGGCTGGTGGTTACAACAACCTTTGCTCCACCGCTGATCAAACCCTGCAGCACATCGGCACCGATCGAGCCAGCACCAGCACCAGTCATCAAGGCATTCTTACCCTGGAACGTTAAACCGGATCTGGCGGCTTGCTCTAGGCCATCAAGATAAAGACCAGTGAGCTTTTTGCTGTATTCCCATCCGTGCTCATCCTTTCTCTTCAAGTGCAAGAATGGAATGGTCTCCACCTTGCCAGTCTTCGTAGGACCAGTTCGAACAGCGCCCTTCTTGGCAGCTCCGTTGAGCTTGCCATTAGGAGTTTCCTTTGGAATGATCTGGCCTTCGCTCATGGCCAATGATCTAATGACATCACCGTAAAGTGCTTTGATTTGAAGTTGAGAAGACTTTGAGAGTTTGTGTTGCTGCTTAATGAGCTTATAGATGCGGCTCAAATCGTTCTGAACCTTAGTTCGGTTCCCATATTCAGAAATCTTACCACCATCAGCCATCTCCCGCACGTAGTGTTCCAATTTTCGGACGCTTGTTCGGGGAATCTCGGCATATTCAATGCTTCCTCGTGCATCGATATTTGTATGTGGTGCGGTTGGCATTGCAACGTCTTTGTAGCAAGGCGCTGTGTCTAAGACATCTTTACAGTTCTCAATGAGCTGCTGGCCAAGTTCCTTTGCAAGCTTGTAGGTCTCGCCTCGTTCAGTCGGGCAGTTGTCGATATGATATTGCATAAATTCAAGGAGGGTTGGGTTGGAGCGATTCATAATGCGAATGCACTGACTGACGATTTCGCGATCAACAGCCTTCAAGCGACCAAAAATGATATCGTAGTACATAGTAAGAGCATCCTGGCGTGCCCAATTCCAAGAAGAATCATAAGTTCTAGCCTTCAATGGGGTGAAAACGGGTTCTATTCCAGCAGCGTAAAAGTCTCCATGCTCCACATTCCATAGATCTAATTGGGCCTGAAGAGCGACTTGTGATTGCTGAGAACCAATAAATGCCTTGTCACCGGCTCGAAGGTCCATTTTAAGGTATCTTGCGAAAAGTTCCAGCTGTTGCTTGAAGAGCGCTCTCTGATCCTTTGTTAGGGCATCAATCGCAGCGGGATCCATCATCATGCCGCCGCCTCCACCGCCTCCACCACCAGCAGCAACTGGCGCAGCCAGACTGATGCCTGCGTTTGTCGCATATTGTTGAGAAACCGAATCCAAGAAAGCCTTGGCATCATTTTCAGATCCAAGACGAGCAGCAGGTTCCATGGTGAGCGCCAAGAGTAAAACACCATCCTGTCTACCTGAACCAAGACCCCATCTAGTTTCTAGATACTTGCGGGCAGTTGTGATATTGAAACCTCCAGGCATTTTTGAGGATATGAGTCTGGCAACGAGAGAGGATGACTGTTTTCCAAGCTGGCCATTGAAGGTGGCTTGCATTGCAGCTCCTAATTCATCAAGAGGGGTATCTTCTGGTTTCTCGGGAGTTGAACCAAATTCCTTTCCTAAATCACCTAGAATTTCGTTTTGAAGAGTAGATTTACCTAAGAAACACCAAGCCATTAGTTTATACCTCGCATGGGGAGTTAGGAAGTATCTTGCTTACCACCAACGAGATCTTTGATAGCTTTGCTCAGAGGAATTTCTAACAGGGGTTTCTTTAATTTTTGGGCAATTAATGCTCGAACAATTTCCACTGCACCAACGGGAGCATCTGGAACTTGCGCTGCTGGGCCAGCACTGGGTGGAGGAGGTGCTGCTGCCACTGGTGCAGCACCGGCGGCAGGAACAGGAGCAGATGCCGCACTGCTTGAAGCAGCGGGCGTTGGCTCGGGTTCGTCTTCGACAGGATCGACATCGTAATAGATTTCTTTGGCATCTTTATTGTAACAGAGGATTTGGCGCTGAACAGATTTCGCAGCATCATAAGCTTCGTACTTGGATGCGATTGTTCTCTTAGCCATCACGCCGAGGGTATCAGCCGGGCCAATTTCGACGATGCGCTCCGTGGTTTTCTCTGCCAGGATGACATCTTGAGTCTCAATCCACCTCACGGGGGAGGCAAATTGGTATGCCAACAGCTCAATGAGGAGCGTATGGGCGAGCTCCTGCTCGACTTCGGGACGCATCTTGAGGGGATGTCTGCGCCCGCAGAGATTTGTGACGGACTCGACAGGGTATCACGCTGGAGATGTGAGAGGTGGACGAAGTCTGAGAGGGTTGAGAGTGTGGGTTGTGGTGTCTTAATAAAAGCTCTTCCTGCAGCAGGGTGTTCGCTTCACGGGAGATGAAGAAAGCAGCAGTAATAAGAATATTCGAAAGTCTAATGAAAGAACGGTAAAGATTGAGGGAGGGTCGTGGAATTAAAAGGGTGACAATTGATCGAGGGGAAGATCAAGAGGTCGAAGGATGGATGCGGGATTTGGAGCGGAAAAGTCAAGAAGGAAAACCTCTTGTGTTCAGTGATCTTCCAGCTCGACTTGACCTGACTTTGACTTTTGCGTTTGGCGTTATGTTGAACGGGCAGTTTTTGGCTGTCCTCCCAACGGAGTCGAGCGGGCTAAACCGCATTGGGCACCTCCCTGGTCGGGCAAATGAGGCACCCAGGCAGCCGCGCATTAGGCGGGCGTCGGCTGTCCCAGCGTCTTATTCGGCGGAGCGGGAACGACCCATAGCAACAAATGTACCTGTCTTGTACTGACTGACTCTACGTACGGTATGTACGGTATGTACGGTATGTACGGTATGTACGGTATGTATGGCCTTATGGGTATCAGTTACAAAGCATTTGTTTACGACATTTTACCGTCGCCGGGTCCACTCGTGTAGTTATCTCCTTGCATACGCCCCTATCATTCGCGAGAATACCGTTTGGTGGATCACACGGACATTAATTATTACCGTACTTTCTGCACCGAAAGTACCGTAGGATCAGTGTGGAGAATTGTCTTGCCTAGGAATGAACCCCTTTTTCCCTGGTTGCTCGGATACCGACTGCCCTTCAGATGAAAGGACTGTACTTCGGTAATATGATTTTACATCCACATCCATATTATTGTATCATCCGCCTAACGCCCGTCCATCATCCGTCGCTAAAAAGTAATACAAGTTGTACCACTTCGTGCAATACCACTGGACCCTTGAGACATCACATCAGCCTCACAACTCGGCACCAGGAAGCGGCCGAATAGTCCCGCCGTTCTTATATATAAGAAAGGTATCAATAATCAGTCATGGGCACCGCACCCGCATATACATCCGCATCCGCATCCCCCACCACATGACCCCATTGTAACAGCTTCTATCTTATATCTTAAATCTCGAGTATTCTGAGCGCAGCTGCCTAGATATTTGGAATCTCATAGGAATAGCTGGCCTTTATAATATCTTCCCAACAATATCAACAGAGTTCAACGGCTTCGGCCATTTGTTTACTGAACAAAAGTCCGCGCCAAAGGGGATATTACTCCGCAGGGAGAGCAAGCCCCGTCTCAGGCGCATTTTGTTGCTCGAGGAGATGCTAGATGCTCGTCGGCTCTCTGCGCGGGTTTGAATAGTGTAAAAGTACTGTAGCGAGTGATGCGTCGGCGAGAAGTAGATGCTAAATCATCTGTTATACATCTTTTATAGTTTCACTGCCGCATTGGTACCGTGCTGTACAGCACAATACTTCCTCTGTAAGTCGTAGGTGCTGGGCGGCAAGGCGGCTGATGGTACAGTTTCTCCCCACACAGGTGATATGCGCGTCTCCCACCAAAATGAATACCCCATACAAAGATCATAGATAATTCCGTCATCCAGGAAGTAGAAGCACAGTACCTGTACAGTACGTGCAGGAGATAGAGGGTAGGGATGGCCAAGAGACCCGCACTCGCATGTCAACATTTGTTCTGCATGCAGCAACGGTGTCGCCCTGCCGTGCAACGGCGGTAAACTCAACCCAACCCTTCTGTCCTTCCCTTTCATTAATTATGATTCCCCACGAGTCCAAGCCGGCGGGCAAGCCAATCAGGTGGTAGTGGCGGTTATGCAGGTCTAATCCATGGATCTGCGCCCAACACTTCGAAAACTGCATTAGCTCGGATGGGGTTGCAATTTTGGCGAGACCGCTCATCGTTGCGTTGAGGCGGCCGAAGCTCAATTATTCTCGACCTGGCAAGACCAAGAAGGCACCACCACTTTTTTTTTCCCACTCCAAGATAATACCCCCAATTGAACCCCCTCTTCGAAGAGCAGACCACTCTTCTATCCATCACTCTTCTCTCCGTCTTCATCTTTTTGGTCATATAGATTGTCATCGTCTTGTTCCCCTTTCGCCGAGCAACCGATTAGTTTGTGTACAAAAAGAAACACCCGCTGCTTGGAGCAGCTTTTGCTTGTTTTTTGCAACTCCTGCTCTTGATTGAGTATCTGGAGTGAGAAACATAGGTCAGTATCTTCCCTGCATGGTCATACAACATAAACAAGGGTCTGCGACTTTCTTTGAGCACTTGACTGACCTTTTCGCAAAAAAAACAGCTCATTAATCAATCCCCAAACATTATTATTTCCTACGATGTACGGAACATCGACAGGACCCCAAACGGGCGTCTCGACACCTAGATCCTCTGCATCTCTCAGACCCCTCGTTCTTACACATGGCTCTCTGGACCATTCCTTCCTGATACCTACAAACCTCCATTTCCATGCCTCCCAGATCAAAGACCGCTTCCTCGCTTCCCTTCCAGAGCCGACAGACGAATTAGCTCAAGACGATGAGCCCTCCTCTGTCGCCGAACTCGTGGCGCGATATCTAGGATTTGTTGCCAAGGATGTTGAAGAGGGCGAGGATGATGCACAAGGCTCATATGAAGAGGTGCTGAAGCTTGTTCTGAACGAGTTCGAGCGAGCTTTTTTGAGAGGCAATGAGGTCCACGCCGTCGTTTCCGGTCTCCCTGGCATTGATGCGAAGAAGCTCGAGGTTGTCAGGTGTTACTACGCTGCTCGTGCGACAACCGGACGGACTGTGAAGCCACACGAATCTGCCCTCTTCCGTGCTGTGGCCGACGAGAGTGCAAAAGTATACAGTGTATTCGGCGGTCAGGGAAACATCGAGGAATACTTCGACGAACTACGAGAATTACACCAAACATATCCATCATTTGTGGATGAACTCATTACTGCTGCCGCAGAACTCCTGCAAAACTTGTCCAGAGATCCAAGAGCTGAGAAGCTTTACCCAAAGGGCTTGGATGTTATAACTTGGCTACACGATGCCGAATCGACTCCAGATGTTGATTATATGGTCTCCGCACCTGTCAGCTTCCCGCTTATTGGACTTGTTCAATTGGCACACTACAGTGTTACTTGTAAAGTTCTTGGCCTGACCCCAGGCCAATTCCGACAGAGAATTAGTGGAACTACAGGTCACTCTCAGGGAGTTGTGCTAGCTGCTGCTACATCCGCCGCGGATTCCTGGGACTCTTTCGATGAAATTGCCATTTCTTCTCTTACAATTCTCTTCTGGATTGGAGCCAGAAGTCAACAGACATATCCAAGAACTTCCCTGGCACCCTCGATTCTACAAGATTCAGTCGACAATGGTGAGGGCGTACCTACACCTATGTTGAGCATTCGAGATTTGTCAAGAGCACAAGTTCAGGAGCATATTGATGCCACCAACCAATACCTTCCCGAAGACCGACACATTGCGATATCTCTCGTGAACAGTGCCCGAAACATGGTTGTCACTGGCCCTCCCATCTCCCTTTACGGCCTCAACCTCCAACTCCGAAAAGTCAAGGCTCCAACCGGTCTCGACCAAACTCGAATTCCATTCACAGAACGAAAAGTCCGATTTGCGAATAGATTTCTGCCCATTACTTCTCCTTTCCACAGCAAATACTTGGCTGATGCAACTGCCCATATTGCTGAAGATCTGAAAAGCGTTGAAATTGATAGCAAGATATTGGGCGTACCAGTTTATGATACAAATACTGGCAAGGACCTTCGAACTGAGGTTAAGGGAAACATCGTGCCAACTCTTGTCCGATTAATCACACATGACACGGTCAATTGGGAGAAGGCAACCGTTTTCCCAAGTGCGACTCATGTCATTGATTTTGGTCCTGGTGGTATTTCCGGCCTCGGCATACTCACCAGCCGTAACAAAGATGGAACTGGAGTTCGAGTCATTTTAGCTGGCTCAATTAACGGAACTGTACCAGAAGTCGGATACAAGCCCGAACTTTTTGATCGGGATGAGGAGCATGCCGTCAAGTATGCTATCGATTGGGTTAAGGAACATGGCCCTCGTCTCATCAAGACATCATCTGGTAAAACCTATGTTGACACCAAGATGAGCCGACTTTTGGGTGTTCCACCCGTCATGGTTGCTGGCATGACCCCTTCCACTGTACCGTGGGATTTTGTTGCAGCCACTATGAATGCTGGTTACCAAATCGAATTAGCTGGCGGTGGTTATTACAACGCTAGAACGATGACTGAGGCTCTGAGAAAGATTGAAAATGCCATCCCTGCGGGCCGTGGTATTACTGTAAATCTGATCTACGTCAATCCTCGTGCCATGCAATGGCAAATTCCCTTGATCGGCCAGTTGCGCGCAGAGGGTGTTCCCATTGAAGGCTTGACCATCGGAGCTGGTGTTCCTTCAATTGAAGTTGCTCAGGAGTACATTGAGACCCTTGGATTGAAACATATCTCTTTCAAGCCAGGATCCGTCGAGGCCATCCAGGCTGTAATTAATATTGCTAAAGCAAACCCTACTTTCCCAGTCATGCTTCAGTGGACTGGTGGCCGTGGCGGTGGTCATCATTCATTCGAAGATTTCCACCAACCGATCCTCCAAATGTACGGACGAATCCGACGAAGCGAGAATATTGTCCTCGTCGCTGGTAGTGGTTTCGGTGGATCCGAGGATACTTACCCTTACCTAACTGGTGTTTGGTCAGCCAAATATGGATATCCTCCAATGCCGTTCGATGGCTGTATGTTTGGCAGTCGCATGATGACTGCTAAGGAGGCTCACACCAGCAAAAATGCCAAGAAGGCAATCACAGAAGCCGAAGGTCTTGATAATAACCAGTGGGAGAAGACCTACAAGGGACCTGCCGGTGGTGTTATTACCGTCCGATCTGAGATGGGTGAGCCAATTCACAAGCTTGCAACTCGTGGTGTCAGATTCTGGGCAGAGATGGATGCGAAGATTTTCAGTTTACCAAAGGAAAAGCGCGTGCCCGAACTCAAGAAAAACCGCGATTACATCATTAAGAAACTCAATGATGATTTCCAAAAGGTCTGGTTTGGACGCAACAAGGCTGGTGAGACGGTTGACCTTGAAGACATGACTTACGGTGAAGTCGTTCGTCGCATGGTGGACCTGATGTTCGTGAAACATGAGTCTCGCTGGATTGATAAATCATATGAGAAGCTCACCGGCGATTTCATCCGCCGTGTCGAGGAGCGATTCACTTCCGACCAAGGGAAGCCATCGCTGCTTCAGAGCTACTCGGAACTTGATGACCCTTACCCAACCGTTGAGAAAATCTTGGCTTCCTATCCCGAGGCGGAAATTCAGCTCATCAATGCTCAAGATGTTCAACACTTCCTCCTCCTCTGCCAGCGCCGTGGCCAAAAGCCTACCACTTTCGTTCCGGCGTTAGATGAGAACTTCGAATTCTACTTCAAGAAGGATTCTCTATGGCAATCCGAGGACTTGGAGGCTGTTATTGGCCAAGATGTCGGACGTACTTGTATCCTACAGGGTCCGACTGCTGTGAAGTATTCTAATGTCGTGGATGAACCTATCCAGGAGATTCTAGATGGAATCCATAATGCGCACATCAAGGGTCTGACTAAAGACCTGTACGACGATAAGGAGTCGTCGATTCCAGTCATTGAATATTTCGGTGGGAAACTCATCGATGCCGAGCCAGAGCTTGATGTCGAAGGCCTTACCATCTCGCAAGACACTCACAAGACAACATACCGACTCTCACCATCCCCTTCCTCTACCCTCCCGACTCTGGAGTCATGGCTATCTCTTCTTGCAGGTGCTAAGCGATCATGGAGACACGCGCTTTTCACCTCTGAGGTCCTTGTACAAGGCCAAAAGTTCCAGACAAATCCTATGAAGCGAATCTTCTCTCCAGTTCGTGGTCTCTTTGTTGAGATCATGCATCCCAACGAGCCTTCTAGAACCATGATTACAGTCAAGGAGCAGCCAAGACCTAACCACTACGTTAAAGTCATTGAGGTCAAACTTACAGGCAAGAATGAGATCTTGGTCAACATGATCAAAGATACTACAGCTGTTGGACAACCAGTGCCACTGCCGCTGAAATTTACCTATCACCCAGAAACTGGATATGCGCCCATTCGTGAGGTCATGAAAGACCGCAATGATCGCATTAAAGAATTTTACTGGCGTGCCTGGTTCGGCAATGATACTCTTGACCTTGATGCCCCGATCACTGGAACTTTCGATGGTGGCAAGGCAACCATCACTGCTGAAGCAATCAACGACTTTGTTCATGCTGTTGGTAATACAGGAGAGGCATTCGTTGACCGTCCCGGTAAGGAGGTCTTTGCTCCTATGGATTTCGCAATTGTTGTCGGCTGGAAAGCTATTACGAAGCCCATCTTCCCCAGAACTATTGATGGTGACCTTCTCAAGTTGCTCCATCTTTCAAATGGCTTCCGTATGCTTCCAGGTGCCGAGCCATTGAAGAAGGGTGATGAAGTAGAGACTACTGCACAGGTCAATGCTGTCATTAACCAAGAATCCGGAAAGATGGTTGAAGTCTGTGGCACTATTACCCGAAAGGGGACTCCAGTCATGGAAGTTACCTCGCAATTCTTATACCGTGGCGCATACACCGACTTCGAGAACACATTCCAACGCAAGAAGGAGACTCCCATGCAACTCCACTTGGCTACTTCCAAAGATGTCGCTGTCCTTAGATCTAAGGAGTGGTTTATTCTCGACGAGCCAGACCATGAGCTTCTTGGTCAGACTCTGACCTTCCGTCTCGAAAGTTTGGTCCGGTTTAAGAACAACACTGTCTTCAGCAGTGTTGAGACCAGAGGTCAAGTTTTGCTTGAGCTGCCAACCAAGGAAATCATTCAACTCGCCAGCGTCGAGTATGAGGCTGGCGTCTCACATGGCAACCCAGTCATTGACTATCTTGAGAGACATGGATCTTCAATTGAACAACCCGTCACCTTCGAGAATGCAATTCCTCTAAGTGGCAAGACCCCTCTTCTTCTCAGGGCACCAGCTTCCAATGAGCCATACGCACGCGTATCTGGCGATTTCAATCCCATCCACGTATCACGCGTCTTCTCCAGCTACGCAAACCTGCCAGGAACAATCACTCATGGAATGTACTCGAGTGCTGCTGTTCGAAGTCTTGTCGAAACCTGGGCTGCTGAGAACAACGTTGGTCGTGTCAGAAGTTTCCATGCTTCATTGACCGGCATGGTTCTGCCAAATGACGATATCGAAGTTAAGTTGCAGCATGTTGGAATGGTTGCTGGTCGCAAGATCATCAAGGTCGAGGCCACCAATAAGGAGAACGAAGACAAGGTCTTGCTTGGAGAGGCTGAAGTTGAACAACCAGTCTCAGCTTATGTCTTCACTGGACAAGGTTCACAAGAACAAGGTATGGGAATGGAACTTTACGCCAGCAGCGCGGTTGCCAAGGAGGTTTGGGACAGAGCTGATAAGCATTTCATGGACAATTATGGTAAGCGCCCAAAATCAATCTTCACAATGGCAATGCTAACATATGATAGGCTTTGCTATTACCAACATTGTTAAGAATAACCCTAAAGAGTTGACCATCTACTTTGGTGGACCTCGTGGTAAAGCTATTCGCCAAAACTACATGTCCATGACCTTCGAGACCGTTGGTTCCGATGGAACTATCAAGTCTGAAAAGATATTCAAGGAAATCAGCGAGAACACTACTTCTTACACATACCGTTCGCCAACAGGCCTGCTTTCTGCAACACAGTTCACGCAACCAGCTTTGACTCTCATGGAGAAAGCGAGTTTCGAGGATATGCGTTCCAAGGGTCTTGTTCAACGAGACAGCAGTTTTGCTGGTCACTCCCTTGGAGAATACTCTGCCCTTGCTGCTCTGGCTGATGTTATGCCCATTGAGAGTTTGGTCTCCGTTGTCTTCTACCGTGGTCTTACTATGCAAGTCGCGGTCGAGCGTGACGAGGCTGGCCGCTCGAACTACTCTATGTGCGCTGTCAACCCCAGCAGAATCTCCAAGACTTTCAACGAGCAAGCCCTTCAATATGTTGTTGAAAACATTGCCGAAGAGACTGGATGGCTTCTGGAGATTGTCAACTACAACATCGCCAACATGCAGTACGTCTGCGCTGGTGACCTCCGCGCTCTGGATACTCTCACTGGCGTGACCAACTACCTCAAAGCTCAAAAGATTGACATTCAGCAATTAATGCAAACCTTATCACTGGAAGATGTCAAAGCCCATCTAGTAGAAATCATTCAGGAATGTGCTAAGCAGACAAATGCTAAGCCTACACCCCTCGACTTGCAACGTGGATTTGCCACAATCCCTCTTAAGGGAATTGACGTGCCTTTCCACTCGACCTTCTTGCGGTCAGGTGTCAAACCTTTCCGATCCTTCCTTCTCAAGAAGATCAACAAGACCACCATCGATCCCAGCAAGTTGGTGGGCAAATACATTCCCAATGTCACGGCCCGTCCCTTCGAGCTTACCAAGGAATATTTCGAAGACGTGTACCGCCTGACGAACTCGCCGAAGATCGGTGCCGTCCTGGCAAACTGGGACAAATATGAGGAACCTCACATAAATGGGGTCAATGGTACAAACGGTGTGAATGGTACCCATGCGTGAAAAGTGTAAAGATGAGGAAAGCTAAATTTGAAGTTTGTTTTTTTGTATGGCGTCGGGCATTTTACTGTTCTCTGTAGAGTTTTTATTTGCATGGCAAGAGAGAGTTGAAACCCCCAAATAGAGTTAATCTTGTAATTACTCCCCGAGGGTTTTTTTGATTGTTAGTATTAAGTGTTCTGTGTTCAGTGTAGCTATAAATCCAAAGAAAGATGCAAAATAGAGAGCGATGCTTTTTTAAAGTTTTTTTTACAACTCAAGCCCCAATGTCACACATTCCACCACATGCATATACAAAATAAATCAATATAACAGTTCGTTCATGCAGACCAAGAAAAACAATCCTCGAACCTGCAGGCCAAAGCATACACGCATCCAAGAAAAAAAGTCCTTTTCCGCCTTGTTTAAAATTATTATTTTGCCGCATCCCAGGTAGCACCAACGCGTTCTTGAGACGCCCACCCCGGATGCAGAAAGAAGAAATAACAGATACACGCACGCCCCAATATGGCATATCTCTTCTCGTTTCGTTTCTTGTTACAGGTAAGTAAGCTATGGTGTGGTACCACACCAACACTACAGTACTCTCCCTGTCCAAAAACGGAAAGCCGCATGTCAATAAAATACTATTTTCTAACTAGGAGAAAAAAGGTAGCTCTGCTATACTCAATCCCGTACCTGGCTAAGGATTTATTTTTACTTTATTCGGCCAGTTCGGCTCGGCCGGGTCGGAGAGGGGGGGGAGACATGTGCTTTTCGTCAGCTTACTGGTGCATCGTATTAGGGAACGAGGGAGTGAGCGGTATCTACTTATTTTTTTTGTGGGATAGTGTAGGTACATGTACTTGAATTCTTTTTGGTGGTGGATTATTGGGGGGTGTTCTTCTTTTTTCTTGGGGACGCACCTGAAGATTCGGCAATCGAGCCAATGCGTCCTCGGCCATGCTGCAACGTGAACGACGTGCGTGCGCGGCCAATTCTTTATGCCCGCCCTCGCTCGTCTGCTGGACACGACACCCTCCCTTACGAGTTACACGTCCCGCCTCTCACGAGCCCCGAAGGTTGGTTGGGTGTGTACGGATGTAGGTGTTGCGTGGTTAGGCGTGGTGGGTTACGGAAAATGGGGGAGGGTTTTTTTTGGTTGGTAGAAGAGCGCCCGAGTCCATTGGTTTCGAGAGGCTGCGGAAGAGAGGGGAAGAATGGAATCGGATGGCTTGGATCGTATCGGGTCTTTCTCTTCTTCTTTCCTTTTTGCTTTGCATCTTCTTTTCTTTTTCTTGAAACTGTGTTGTTATCATTATTAGTGTCGACGCGGAATACTAGCCAACGCCCTATCTTCTTGCTCTCTTCCCTGGCCTGAAGGATCTCCAACCTGCAGACTTGGATGTCATGCTATCTTGCCCACCCTGATCGGGATGTGAGACTTTTTTATACGTTTCCTCTTTGACAATCTACATTCTTGGAATTTTTCTCGACTTAAGCAAGGTGCGGCGCACTTAACTCCTTGCCCGGCACAACATCACACTACAGTACAATAGACAGCACATACATTACCAACTGCTCCTTATCGATCCCCGCCTTTGTTTTGCTTTACGGGATCATATGATTTTTGAGCCCGTCCGAATTCTACGACCAACAAGGCTTTCGACTTATTACCATGAGTAACACTTTGCCTATCGTCTTGGGCGCCTTGATAATTGCCCTCGTCTTGATCGGCATCGCGTCGCTCATCAGCATATCGAGGAGGAAAGAAGGTGCTGCCGCCGTGATGGTGTAAGAGCCAAACGGCAAGCGGGTGGGGGAAATACAGAGAACTGAATCTAATCCCTTGAGGCCTATGAACCACATAGTATATCACATGGTATGTATACTTTCCCTGGTCCGAGAAGTTTTTGGGGGTTCTTCTCGTGTCTTTGCTTTCATCTTTGCGCTCTTATCCCTTCTCTTCTTTTTCTTAGTCGCCTTTTTTGGTGAGGTTCGTGCCGTTGACGTAGCGTAGATCCGTTAGGATAGGGATGGCTTCCCCGCAACAGCATAAGCATAGCACACGAGCTTTACGCGCCTACGCCGTATACGGAGGACGACGTATCGAGGTTTATTTTCCCCGGGTTTTTTTTCCTTCGATATTTCGCAGATGGAGATGTGATAAATCGCGATAGAAGGCCCAGTCGTGGGCAGGTCAGATCAGATGATAGAAAACTGTTCCACTTCGAACTGCGATAGCGATTACGCGGAGATAAAATGAACAAGACCCTACCCTGCCTCGGTTCGATAGACATCGATAAGCATATCCATCCCCCCTTTTAGCGCCGAGGACGATTCTTTTTCGAGACGGTTATTGCACATATATTGCGTGTCTCCGTACATGTTTACTTCGATCATCGGATTCGGGGAATGTGGAAAATTCGTTGTTGGTGGTTGATCGAATATGAATGGCGAGATATTCACACATTTTACACTACTCTACTTGTCGCTGTAGGGCTAAGCAGAATCAATGTCAAAAATTTTTTTTTAGATATTGGGATGTAAGATCTGAGCATAAAGATCGAATATGGGAGTCAGATTTCTGGCTCTGCTGTGCGGGAGAACGGCGGAAGATCTGTTTCTTCGACAAAGGCTGGAATAGGGCTTGAGGCCTGGAAGATCACTATTTCAAAGAATCAGGATTTGGATCGCCAGGACAGTTCTGGGTGGAAAATGTAGTTTGCTAGTAGATCTGTAAGAACAGGGAAGGATCTTGCGTAAGGTGGATGGGTACATCTCATATCCCACCTCTATTTTTTCTTATCAAGGCTTTTTGTAGTACAAAGCCAGACTTCAAGGAAAGATCTTGACAATTCGGGCTTTCAGATGTTTCTTTCATATATTTATTGACATTTGTATCTCGAGATGCGTAGAAAAAATTTCATCTGATTTATGAGGAATCGTTCTGTGTCTTTTGGGAGTATATATAAAAACAGAGAGAATGTTCAATCTAAATCCGTTGTTCTTAAATTGCTTTAGCAATAGTCAGTGATATTTGTACAATGAATGCCAAGATATTCCAACGTGAAATAAAGTCCCTTCAAGGATATAGCTCTGGTTCAACAGCGCCATGCTTCTGCCATTGTTCTGCAAGAAGTTCAAGAAAGTTGGTGAATATGACAATGCACTTGAGGTTTAGGCAGCATTGAAATTGTGTAGGACACTCTTGAGAATAGAACGTGGTATCTTCTATGCAATACCTTGATTGGATAAAGTCGATCGAAGAAGGGAGCTGCTTCTCCTGCATGCCTTATTTAGAAAGGGAACAAGTAGAACTCAAATAAAACTATTTTACTAACCTCTGATATATTAATTAAGCTAGAGCTGTCTAGAATATATCTTTATTATTAAAGTGACTGCTAGAAAAAAAATACTGATTTAGATGAACTTGAGATGGCAAGCCCCTGACATCTAGAAGACTGGAGGTGGTAGGAAAGGCAGCCAGCATCTGAAATTTTTGTAATATAGAATGAATCTGAACTTGCATGGACACATATTAGAACTCTACAGTGATTCTGGAATTTGCAAGGCCTTGCTTGACTGTATGTGTATCTCCTAAACTGTCGTCAAGCCGACAGGGTGGTGACTTCAGCGTACAATTAACAGCAATGCTCTCATCAGTGTTGGCACTATAAAAGAAGCCAAAAGATCCCCACACATTCAATTTCTTTTAAAATCAACAAGTTCGTTTTCAGCACAATCACATTCCCAAACCAACCTTTCTCTTGTGATATTCATTTATTGTCCTGTACCTTTCTCTTTCTTCGCTTCCCCTATCACAAGATTATCCGATGGCTCCTAAGAGGCGATCTAAGCGAGGCGCGAAGAAGAATAAGGACCGTGCACCTCAAACCCCTGCCGGGCAGAGCGCGTCACAATCAGATCTTCAATCTCGCGACCTCAATTCTGCAAACTATTCAGCTTCGTCCAGCGTCCCAGCCCACGGCAGAGGCAGACCTCCCAACGACGAAAAATACTCCCCTATCCCCTTCCCCTTGCGCTCTGCTATTGCCAAGAGAACCCGAGGACGACCCAAGAAAATGCCTCCGTTCCGCGACGAGCACATCTTGATCATTGCGCCAGGTTCGCAGACAACCTTGGCTCAGCTTGGTTTACCTGAATCATTGACACCTGCGTCGCATCGGTTCCCCACGCGCGTGTTCGCAGCTCCTGATGGAAAGTCATTCGAACCCTTCAAGATTCGATCTAGAAAGAGGGAGATCGTAAGCAATGGCGGGGATACTGAAATGGCCGGCGAGGTCGCACCCAAAACCGAGGAGGAGGAGGACGATATGGAGTTCATCGAATACCCCGAAGATGAAGAGGGCGCAATTTACCCACTTAAAGGTGAGTGGGAACCTTCAGCTTCAATCGGCCATGTTCCAGCAGCTAATACAATCTAGAGGGCCGCATTGTAAACCTTCCAGCCTTCTTCGCTTTCCTTCAACATGTCCACAATACCCTCTCCCCAACTCTTCACACCCCAATCATGTTGATCGCGCAACCTGCATGGACCGCTAAGAATCATGAAGACATCACGCAGTTCGTATTCGAGAAATTCAAGACACCAGCACTCTGTCTTCTTGATAGTGGCTTGGCTACCACCTTTGGCTTTGCAACTACAAACGCTACCGTTATTGACATTGGTTACGAGAAGGTTGATATCACGGTAATCTTGGATACATGCTTCTCTTCTCGAAGCTCAGTTCCACATTCTGGGGGAGAAGCTATGACTCAGCGCCTTGTTGACCTTCTTAAGCCCAGCAATTTCACCCGTGATATGGCCGAGCAACTTAAGAAGAGCCCCATCTGTGAAGTCCTGCCTCCAGGAACCCCTCTTCCAGGAGCCGATGCAGTAGTAGAGGAGGTTATAAGCAACCCGGCTGCTGCTGCGACTACTGGTGCTACCGCTTCAGGACCGAACGTTAAGATCACTGAGGCCCCTCGTGCCGTTGTGCCAGATGTCGAACCTGTAGACGATGAGTACGGAGTTGGTGAAGATAAGCCGATTGAAGACGATGGTGTTTTGGATGTCGCAAGTATCGTCACCAGTGGAAAGACACAAGAGTTCTTGGCAAAGAAGGAGAAAGAGAAAGCTGAGAGAGCTGCTGCACGTAAGGCTACGCGAGACGCGGAGAAGGCCGAAGCTGCTGCTGCGGCTGCTCGACCAGCAAGACTGCCAAACTCAAAGAGACCTCGTGTGATTTTCCACTATGAGGAGGTGGCCAAAGAAGCAGATACACAAAGAAAGTCGCCCGAGCCTGGATCATCCCAAGTTCCACCCGTAGAGGATCTCACTATTAGCAATGGGGATGCAAAGCCAGCTGAAGAGGCTACAACTACTGGTGAGAATGCGCCAGCTCCTGTTGAAGACGAAGGATCTCGACGAGAACAACAAAAAGCCGCCCGAAAGGAGGAGAGACGACGAAACCGAGAAGAGGGAAACCCTGATCGCATCAGACGAGATGTCGAAGTTGGTACTGAGCGTTTCCAAGCAGCCAGTGAGAGTTACATCGATGCTATTGCTGATACTATCTATCGTGTCATTCTTGGCGTACCGGAGATTTCAAGAAGACAGGATGCCTGGGATGCGCTCATCTTCTGTGGCGGCGGATCCAAGGCTAGAGGACTCAAAGATGCCATTCTGGCTACCCTCAATAGCCGATACCTTATCTCTCCAAGCTCTGCAACTATGTTCATGAGCGAATTGCCCTCTAATATTGCTACTCCCAGTGGCACTGGTTCGCAAACTCCAAACGCCTCCTTCTCATCTACACCCCACGCCCCTCCTACCGCCAGCGCAGTCAACCCCCTTCTCCTCGCTGCTACCACGGCATCCAACCCCGCTCTCAACCCGAACATGCCTCCCGGTTCGTACAATGGTTCTACTCACACCCATTCCTCCCACTCGCAATCTCCAACCACCATCAAGACCCTCACCCCACCTTCCTACTTTCCTGAGTGGAAGAGCTTCGAGGAGGCTGTTTTCTTGGGTGCCCAGGTCGCCGCTCGTACCATCTTTGTTGTTGACCAAGGTGCCTCGAAGTTGTTCCTATCAAGAGTCGATTTCAACGAGGAAGGTCCTACGGCCATCCATCAAGTGTTAGTTTAAAATTTTTTTTTTCCCCATTTTCCTTTGAGACCCCACAGCGCGCAGTAGACTTACTAACGTAAATGATAGTGGACTCGTCTTGTAAACTAGAATGATCTCGCTGGGCGTTTTAAGGTGTTGGATGGATTTAAAGATATGAATGACGTCCAGCCAAAAACTGTCGGCTGGAAAACGCAAAAAAGCATACCCTTGTTGCATTGTTCGATTTGTGTAAATGTACAGATAGACACCCCCACGGAAATTAAGTAGAAAAGTCATCAAATGAAAAAAGGGAATTATTGAAGCAGTCTGTAAATTTTGATTGTGCAATGATTTCTTTTTAATATCAAGTATTGTGAGGCTTCTGATGCGTAGCTTAACTTCTGGTATATAGGCTACTTTGTTCTTCTGTCTGTCAACGAATCGAAGTATTGCATGAAGATTCAGTAACGTCCATCCCTCCGTGGCGGAAAACCCTACGTGCCGGAACGACTTCATGGTTTGGGGGTCTCAAATCTCTACCGCATAGATATATAAAGTTATAATTAGTTTGCTCTTGTTCTTTAGCTATTTCTCTACAAGGGTTCAGCTTGCAGTAAGAAAATACTTATAGTTTTGGCCATGTTATTAATTGCCCCGCTGGTGGCGTTGAAAGGCCTGTCGGCTGTCCCCCCCTGCTCTATTATACTGTAACTATTGGCCTGTTTCCAAATTTCGGGACCGTAGCACGAAGCTCCTATTAAGAAAGATTATTGCTCCAAAGTTTAAGGACACAGAGCGTAAGGCAACCTTCATGCCGGATTTATTCGGACAAAAGTAGAGGGTACACAAAATGTCAAGCATCTTAATAATTCTTCAAGTTCTAGCACGCCACCAATGGAGAGACCTCGCCGGCGCCGAAGACCAGCATTCTCGTGCCTGGAATGCAGGCGACGAAAGATAAAGTGCGATCGGAAAGATCCGTGCTCACATTGCGTCTCTGTCGCGATCCAGTGTGTGCACAAGGTCTTTCGAGATGCGCCCAAGACCTCCCCTGTCCAAAGCAGTACGCAGGGCCGAACAGCAGTCTCCTCACCAGTTGATACCCCATCATCCCGTACCCAAAGCCGACAATCTCGCACACATAGAATCGTCAACGAAAAGGGCAGAGTGACATCCAGGCCTCTCGTCGCCAGAGCGGATATATCACAGTCCACACCGGCACCAACACTCGCGGGGCAAACAGAAGCCTCCACAGCTCAGACCTCACCAACCACCCGTGCCGAAGATGAGCAGCCAAGTGTACATGCTCTTTTACGACGGATACAGCATCTCGAGAATTCTCTGGCAACGAGTCCCGTACCTGCGCACTCTGAGCCTGGAGGGGAATTGATTGATCGCCAACCGGTGCATCAAGATACACGGGTCGGCCTCTACAAGACAAGGACCATAAAATGGAGCTTCTGGGTGGGTATGGCTGATGAGGTATGGCCTACAGTTACGTCCTTCTGCTACTTTGCACTGACTTCTACTTCAGTTTGACCTTATCGTGGCTTGCTATTCCGCGGCTGGCGGCGCCCTCTTTGCTACCTACGGCGAAACAGACGACGACGACAAGCCGAACTCCTTCCACGGGCCTGAGATTGAATCTCTGCTTGAAGAGATTGGGGATCTCCTACGAAAGTCTAAAGTGCTCGCAAAACGTCTTAAGATGGGGCGACCAAGTAAGTCTCTCGGAGGAGCTGGCTTTGATCTTCGCCCCCCCTCCCGCGAGCTGGCAGACACCATGGTCGATCTCTACTGTACCTCTTTCGAGTCAGTGTATCGGATAATTCACGTGCCTTCGTTTCGGTCCGAGTACCAGAGCTACTGGGACAACCCAGAGAGTGCCACGGCCAGTCAGTGTCTCACGATCCTCCTGGTAATCAGCATAGGGTCAAGTCTACACAACCATGAGAATGCCACCACGGGCCTACGACAAAAGGTACAACAATGGGTTCATGCTGCTCAGGCATGGCTTTCCGGCCCGCTGGAAAAGAATCGCCTGGACGTCAGGGGGCTCCAGGTCTACTGCTTGGTGATCCTTGCACGACAGATCTTCTCAATTGGCGGCGACCTAGTTTGGGTGTCGATGGGGTCGGTAATTCGTACGGCCATGCAGATAGGGCTTCATCACGATCCCAAACACCTCCCGGCGATGTCGTTACTACAGGCTGAACTCCGAAGGCGGTTATGGGCTACTGTGCTCGAGATGGCAATACAGTCGTCCCTAGACTCGGCGATGCCGCCCATAATCTCCTTAGACCATTTTGATACCGAAGCACCTTCAAACTACAACGATGATGAGATTGATGAGTCGACTATCGAGCTGGTGCCCCATCCGAGAAGCACCTACACTACTTCCTCAATACAGCTTATCCTCCTCGACTCGATACCGACACGTCTCCGCATTCTCGAGCTACTCAGCGGCCTTAAAGCAGAACTATCTTACCAGGACGCGCTTTCACTGAGTTCGGAAGTGACTGATTCATATTGCGCATACAGGAAATTCAGCCAAGAGAACATCAACTCTGGTATGACCCCATTCCACAGGAATCTGATCGATTATTTCGTACGCCGATTTCTAATCCCCCTACACTGTTTATTTGCCAGCAAGGCGCAGGCAAACCCATTTTTCTACTATTCTCTCAAAGTTAACCTAGACGTTGCTATGGCCATCGTCTCTCCCGAACCAGACGACGGCTTCTCACGAATCATGGCTACCGGAGGGGGCCTTTTCCGCGAGGGTTTCTGGTATGCAACATCTATCATCGGCCGCGAGATTCTTTCGCAAGTCTCAGTGCAGCATCGAGAGGGGACGCTCCATCGCAATGCCCAGCAGCGAGAGCTTCTCAAGCAAGCCGTGAGGGATATGATCTCTTTAGCGGTAGCAAGGATACACCAAGGCGACACCAATGTCAAGACTCACATGTTTCTGAGTATGATATTGGCACAAACCGAAGCTACGGAAGAAGGGGTGCCATGTGAGCTCATGATTGCACAAGGAGCAAGGGATAGCCTTCAGTTATGCCATGATCTGCTGCAGACACAAGCCGGCACTGAGCCGGTGTCGTATTACAACGACGCGGGCGTCACATCCTCAACTTTGGATGGGGTGCCGGAAAACTCGCTTTGGGACTTTGACCTGGAATTCTTTCTGCCTGATCTGGGGCTTTCATAGCCTACTAGGCATTCGGATATGCTGTTGTTATCCCATGGTTGAGCAGGAGGCCAACAGTAGGCCCAAGGGTGGGAACATCAGTAGCATACAGCCAGACCGAGTAATGCAGGACGAAATTATAAATGGAACTTAAATTAGACTAAAGGATCTGTTGCTACAGCTAAGTCCTAATATTTCTCATAATGAATGCATCCCCCTTCTAGGTAAGCGCCAGAAGGGGTCTATTTATATAAAGCTATCTGATGTTGGGCCCGTACCAAGCTCTGTCACCGGCCATTGCTTTTGCCTTGTGTAACCTTTCAGTCTTCCTAGCTGCTATTGATATCAGGTGATTAGTAGGTAAACCGACAGTATCGTTCTTTGCGATTTTTATACATGTCTTTTTTTTTTGATGCGCATATGGGACCGGTTAGGTCCGTTACAATGTGGGTTTGTTACACCCGCTCTAAGAACCTCTGAGGCTTACGTCCGCCGCTAACTCCGCGGTCGCATACGTCCGTTGGTGAGCGTGAGCGTATAAAGAGCACCACATCGGTAAGGCGTCTCATGATTAATGGTATTAAGATTCAAAGAAGCAAATTTTCAAATGAGAAGAAATTAGTTGTCTCATCCAACGCCCCTGCTCATTGCTCTTCCGCAATGCCTCTGAAAATTCTTATCAACGGTGCTGGCATCGCCGGCACAGCCCTCGCCAACTTTCTCGTGCGGTCCAAACAAGGTCACGACATCACTATAGTCGAGAGAGCACCCGAGTTCCGTACCGGTGGAACTCAGCTTGATTTGAAGTCATTTGGTGCCCCGCTGATGAAGAGCCTGGGACTGATCGATGCGGTCCGAGCAAGGAGCATACACGAGACAGCTTTCACTTTCGTTGACACGAAAGGTAGAGAGTGGGCGAGATTCAGCGTCAACGAAGCCGGTAAAGGATACAAAGGAGTGACGAGCGAATATGAGATCATGAGGGCGGACCTGGTAGCGGTGTTATATGAAGGGAGCAAAGCGATCGCTACAAAAACCTTAGGAAAAGAGTCGCAGAAGCTGCGGTACCTTTTTGGAAAGCATGCGATTGAGCTTACGCAGCTTGACTCCAGGGTCAACGTCGTATTCTCAGACGGCTCTTCAGACGAGTACGATCTTGTTGTCGGTGCGGATGGCCAGAACTCCCTGACGCGGCGTATGCTATGGGAGCCTAAGAAGGACTGCGATTCCACGCTCAGGGATACGGGCTACTCGGTTGCATACTTCCATATGCCAAAATCAGAGGAAGAGTTCAACAGTACCTTGTTCAAAAACTGTCTTCTACCAGGTCTCAAGGTGCTGTCGCTTCGCTGCGCGCACAAGGACTTTACACAAGCCATGCTTATGGTATCCACTACAGAGGAGTTAAAGGAGATGGCTAAACAGCCGGTTGAGAAACAGAAAGACCTATGGGAAACGTTATATAAGGGTTTCGGATGGGAAAGCAAACGAGTACTTGCCGAGATGCGGACTACTGATGACTTCTACACGACCTCGGTTGCTCAGGTCAAAGTGGACACATGGTCCAAAGGGCGAGTTGTTCTGCTGGGCGATGCCGGATACTGCCCTAGTGTTTTGACTGGGCTTGGAACCACGGCATCACTCGTCGGAGCATACGTGCTTGCGGGCGAACTCGCGAGACATGAAGACAACGTCGGCGCAGCGCTAGAATCTTATGAGACGGTGCTACGACCTTACGTGGAAAAGGCTCAGCAACTTCCATCCATGGATCTCGCTATCTTTCGTTCCAAGCTCGGGTTAAATATATCTTACTTTGCTCTAGCAATTCTGTCGAAGCTTAAGATAGATAGCTTAGTCAATGCGCTGATGAAGGATGAGAAGGAAACCTGGCAGCTCCCACAGTATCCGGAGCTGGAATTAGAGGAATGAGCATTGCAAACTCGGGCTGGCTTCGCGACCTGTTGCTGCATACTAACTTAGATTCGATGTTTAGTCTTTCATCGGTTTTTGACACAAGAGATTATAACGCATTTGACATTCCTCTATCGTGCCTTCTCTGTAATGCGTAATGCCGAATGCCTTGTAATGGCCCATGCCTGCCACTGTCTGGCTTGCTGATACCGTGCTCCTGTCGGCACTCCTGCTGTCATCGTTAAGGTCATCCTTGAATTCGTCAGCAATCTTGCAAGAGAGCGGATTCCTCTTGCAGACTATGGCTAAGAGTCGAAGCCAGAAGTGAGAAGCTAGAACTAAGAAGCTAGAAGTGACGAGTCGGCAGTGAAAAGCCGGAAGTGATGGTTACTGGCTGCCACTTTTGGCTGGTCGGGTATATCGAGAAACAGGAATTTTCTGGGACAGATCCGCCCCTGTTTAGCTACAGGCCTCGTATCCACAATTTGGCAGCCACAGGTATTATAGTATAAATTTTACAGAGATTACTATAACTACGACGCAACCTCGCTTAATTAGAGGAGGTAGCAGCCTATGTAGCGACGTCGTATAACATAGTACGCCCTGGCCTCTAGAATCGTGACAATATCTTTGTAGCTTTATAATAAGATCTGAATGTTATATCTAATGGTTTTATCCTCAGTTACTGTTCAATAGCTAATTCAGCACCCCTCCAGCTTTACTGTTCCGCACTGATCTTTGCCCCGAAAGGAAGCATTATTCGAAATGCGTTCCAAACTTGTATACCAGTTTGGATTCGGCAGCAACCAGAAGTAGAGTCGGGTTGGAATGTAGTGCAGCAGACGCTCGAGGGCCATAGTAGGTCAGTTACGTCTATTGCCTTCTCACACGATTCGAAGCTGCTAGCGTCAGCATCAGACGACCAGACAGTCAAGATCTGGGACACAAGTAGCGGCTCTCTCCAACAAACAATTAACATTAATAGATCAATCCAGCACTTGTCGTTTAATAATACAGACTCAATCCTTATTACAAACTTTGGCCGTATTAGGGTAGACAGAACTAAGTTTGCTACTTTGTCCAGTTCTCCTAAAGACAAGAACAGTAAAAGCGACCACGAAGTGTTTGGCCGTGGCAGCTCATGGGTTACATGGAACGGACAGAATTTTCTTTGGTTACCACCTGACTATCGAGGTTCTTTGTTTATTGTTTCGCCATCGTGTTCAACAATTGCTATTGGATGTCCATCTGGGAAGGTAATTGTAATTGGATTCTCACTAATTATCCTACATATGATGCTTAGATAGCTCATATTTGTAATTAAATGAAGTACTTTACAAAAATATCTATGTTAATAATAATATCTTCCCTTTCTTTCATTTATTTTATAGAAATAAACTCTCAGCATTGCCGCCAGCGTCGTGGGCATTACTGTGCAGGCCTTGCACGGCACAAGACTGCTTCTAAACGATTTGCAGGAGCTCAAAGATGCACCCAAAACTGTTAAGCATCTAACTGATGACGTGCACCCGGTCCACGCGGCGCTCGAACTGCTCGAAGGTGTGGAGGATGGAGATTGGAAGTCACTTAGCAAAAGTGTAGCTGAGCAGTCAGAGGCGAAGATTAGCAGCTGCACGCAAGCATGCAACCTTTTTAGGGCCGATTATTTAAGAAAGACAAAGTCAAGGCCATTTCGGAGCGGCTTCAAAGCTGTAAGTTAGCTATTAACCTCATCGTCAGCGTTGCAACTTTGTAGGTAGCTCTAGTTTGGCGCATTTATTGTAGAGGATGGACTAACCTTCGTACAGGTAGAGCTCTATCCGCAATAACTATCTCACGGAGGAGACAAAAGAAAATAATATCTACGAAGGAACGAGTTTAAAGGTGCTATGACTACGGCAGATAAGCAGCTAATAGTGTTGGAGAACAGGGTGGAAGAGATGAACCTCAGCGGCGATGAGGAAGTGGCTACACCGGCAGAAGACAAAGCTGAGGCATTGCAACAACTTGAAGAAGGACTCGAAGGGGTGAAAGCATCGTAGAAGCTGCCGAATGAACTGCCGTCTAAGTCGCAGGAAGACGCTGTTGCGAAAGCCGTGGGGGACCAGAGCGGTTCAACCATGGTGACCTTCGGTGCTCAGAACAAGGCTGATGACGATTTTTCTGCATAGGTGTTAGGCATTAGAGCTGAGGTAGAAGAAGTCTGTTACGCTGTAAAAGGACACTCTTTGCAAATCAGGCGTAAGGGCGACGATGCGAACGTGATTTTCTAGTGGGAGGGGTTTTCCAGCACGTAGGTCTGTTCGCTACACAGGGATGGACGTTACTCAAAACCAATTTATAAATTAATAAAAAGTAAATCTCATCCATAGAAGTATTTTTCTACCAGTCATGGAAGTAAGGAGAAAGGTGCCGTATATGTTTCTTCAAATCCGCTATTACAACCCAACCAGGCGCCTGCGACCAATCTCATCCCAAATTTTTGCTATCAAGTTATTGCACACAAAAAATTAAATCATAAAAGGGTATCTTTCCATCCATCCCCGAGCACTCCCGCCCCTTGGTCACTACTCACTTCTGCCTCGTCTCCGAGCTCCTGGGCCGTCTTCCCTGCTCCTCACTCTTCTTTCTCGCGCTCCTTGGTCTCTCTGTGTGTTGAGGATTCGACTGATCCGGAGGAGCCAGCGCGCCGGGAGTGGAAGCGGTTGTAGATACAGGCAGAGGCACGCCTGCTGCGGCGATTTGAGGGTCGTCAGGAAGCTCGATGATTCGGCCTTCGCTATCTAATTTGGCTTCTTTCTCTAGGCGGACTTCACGGCCTCGTTTGTGACAGTACCAGAATACGAAGAGGAGGACTGGATGAACTTTGTTAGCTTGTGATATAAATTGGGGTTGGGGGACGGGACATACCGAACAGACCCAAGCTCAAGAGGACATTGGTGCCCATAAACGCCGGCCATCGGAGCTTCAGCGCGTTCATGATAGTTTTCAGCAGCGAGACGACTGCTCCAGGCTTGGCAACCATGTCTTTCAGACTCGTAGGCTTGAGGAAGTTCTTCACGCCTCCCATCAGCCCACCACCGGCGGCACCGCCCGAGCCCGTATTCAAAGCCTGGGCCTCGGCGGCCACGACCATTAGCTCGGGAGCCAGATTTCCCGTCAGTTTGTTCGGCATCTTCGCGATCAGCTCCTGGAGGAATTTCGGCAGGTGGTCGTACGTCTTGGCGAGTGTGCCCTGCGAGTCCTCAATCAGGTTGACGAGGTCATCATAGGCGGTCGGGACGCCATTGACAAGGTCCTTGAGGATCACGGTGAATTTCTGCACTAGCTGTTGGGATTCCTTCGAGAGGGAGAATGCCCGATTGTTGACCGCCGCGAGATTGAGGTCGTCGAGGACGCGATTGATGTCGTCTTCTTCTTTGGAGGCTTCGTGGGGGGTTACGACGGGAGCAGGCTGAAGGCCGCTCTTGTTCTTCAATGAGTTAGTTGGGAAAAGAGGGAGTGAGAGGAGGGAGTTTACCTTCTTGGTATTGCCGCGGTGTAGGAATGAGAATCGATTCGATTTCTTGGCCTCCTTGTCCAAGGTCTTCTCGTTCTCCTTTGCCTTACCTTTATGCTTCGACTTCTGCAGCTCCTCGGTTGCACCATTCAAAGTCTGCACTACCATCTGATCCGCAGGCGGTCGCTCAGGGAGAGGAGGAGGAGTGGTTTCTGCCGAGACGATTCGTTCGAGGAAGTTTACGTCCTCTTCATTGAGCAGAGGCGTTTGGGGCTTCTCCTTCTTCACCTCCTTGGCCTCTTTGACCTCTGCCGGTCGCTTCTTTGACTTCTTGGAGCTGAAGTAGTCCAACATGATTGCGGGTCGTGGATGTGGCCAAGTGTGGTCGAGAGATTGAATGTACTGTATGTGTCGAAGTGTAGGAGGGAACAATCGCGACGTCCAATTTAAATAAAAAGCCTTCGGGCAGGTTTCATGTGTTTTGGCATGTCATTCGCTCCGCCTCGTTCAACATTTTGTTTCTTTCCACTGCAGTAGCATCAGCCACAGCCACACGTCATTTTTCAGCTATCCCTGAATATCAACGAGATCTTGGTTGCCCCCTGACGAATCATGTTGTGCTGGCCTGCACGCCACATCTTAATCATCTCCCGGTGGTTGTTTACTTTGCCTTACCCCTCCAAAAAGATCACCCAGGAGATCCAGTCTTTTTCTGAACTGAGAGTTGGACAGTTGACAGTTGAGACATTTGAGAAAATTCCCCGTTTTGATAGTCTCGGGATTTGGTGTCGCACTACCATCACAGTCATGGCATCATTAGCACCTATCAGTATCGCATCTATAGCCATTGGCTTCATATCCTTTACCTTCACCCTGGCCATTTGGCTGCACGCCTTCTGGGATGCATTCTTGACCATCGGGCAGGCCAGTTTTCAAATCCAAGATGCGTTCAGCACGCTCCGACAGGCGCTATACGAAGAGCGTGAATACCTGAAGCGGAAACGGCGGCGGGGAAGTAACAGCAGAGAAAAGTCATTGTACAACGACGGCGGGCCCACCAAGGTGATCAATGATGCGGTCAAAGACCTGATCCAAGATTTCAAGGACTACGAGCAGCATTTCTTAGTCACTCCTCATACGGGCAGGGAGAAGGAGCTAGAGTGGAGCTTTGATGCGACGCAGCAGTATTATAAGACCGATTTTGCTCATAGGTTGCTCTGGCTGCGCGCGAAAGGTGGGATTAACAGTATTGCAGACAAGTTGGTGAGAATCCAGACAAGGCGAATCGCCGTGGAAGTCACGGAAATGCATTTTATGGTGGGGGATGTGATGGGGATGGTTAGAGAGAGCGAGGATAGGCTCAGGGCGATAGAGGAGAGACTGCAAATGTCACGGATTGGGTGAGGTAACATGCCATAACGTGGAGCAATTACTCAGGTATCCGGATATACCGGGTTTATATTTTGAATCCAGATCAGCATTGCATTAAGTTGCAAGATCTGATTATAGCCATATCTCGGAGGCTTCGAGACATGGTACTTGTCTCACGGATAGGGACTGCAAATATGGAGAACATTGGGGTGTCGCCAGACAGCTCCCAATATCAGGCAGGTCCTCCATCATTCATCATCCTGCACCAACTCCTTGATTTCCGATCCGAGAGCCCCTGCAGCACCGATGCCATCCGGGATTGATACATTGGGAGAGGGCCGCATACTATTTGTGGCCCCTTTCCCGCTGATGCCACCATCTTGCATCCAGAAATCTACCTCGTCAACAATATCGTATACTATATCTTCGACAATTTGCTCGTCATATCTCTCTCCCACTGCTTGAAGTTTGGTTAATTTCGATACAACGGGTTGATCGTTTCCAATCATGTCGACTTCGTCATCGTCCTCAAATCCTGGAGGCGGATACCAGAAGTTTGGCCCAAAATTTACTTCTGCAGCTCCTCCACGGAAAACTGATACAGCTGGGAAGTAGCCTAGCATGCCGTCATCTAATCCTTCCCGGGCACCCACTTGCGCTAGAGGCTTTGATGCTGGGGGTAAGAAAGCTAGGAGATTGGTGAAAGGTGTTCCCATGAGTTCCCCATTCTTGTATATATTTATACTCGAATGTGGCAGTGTGCGAAGAGACGGATTCGGGTGCGTTGGTCCTGGTTCTTGGCCACTTCCAGCAAGACCACCGCTCGAAGAGATGACGGGTGACGGGTTCATAAGCTCTTCCAGCTCCTTGACAGCATGATATTCGATCTGCTCGAAGTAGAGATGCGCCTTGAATCGAATCGGAACCCGGTCTCTTATGATATCTGCTCGCTCAATACCTACGTTTCCTTCATCTATTAAATCCACCGCCGGGTTGAAGTGGCCTTCTACAACCTTTCGATGTAACGTCTCTGAAGGAAGAGTTATTTCCAGTCCGATCACATCTCCTTCCCTAATATCTTCACCGGGAGGGAAAAAGTCCTTGGGCCGAGACATGAATACTTTCTGGCCTGCCACATCACGTATTCCATAACTATATGCGTCAAACCCAACCGGCGCATCCAATGTGGCTTCTCGTCTCGCCCATCCCATTCGAACGTGCCCATTCGCGCTCTCTTCTGCGAGATGAGAATCACTCCGTTTCCGTTTAGGTATGCCGCTTGTGATCTTGCACTCCCAATACCATTTTCCCTCCCGTACCGCTACATTGGCCTTGGCCATTCGGAATCCCTTGTCTGTGGTAACATGAGTGGCCGATTCGTCAAGGAACATATGTGTGGAAGTATCCTCAAAATTAAGACGGGGAGTATATGGCTCGGTATCGGATTGTCGATAGTAGAGGGAGGATGGAAAGGCAGGATCTGCTATGCAGTGGGTGTAGTGAAAGTTCTTCTTGTTATAGACACTAGAAATATTAGAGGCATCCCTGCCACAGCTGTTCTTGACTTACTGGTCCGTCGTCTCGTTGAATTGGATTTCCCCGCCATCTGGGGATGTTTTTGTGTGCGCAGTAATGAAAACCGGCCCCCGAGGAGCTTCAAAATCTGTCAACTTCGGTGGAGGAAGCTTATATCGTATGGGCGCCGGCGGGGCATCCCGTTTCTTGCCCTTGAGCGAGGTGCTCGATTTCACATCTGGAGTTGCCCTCGCACTCACATCTGGCGCGAGCGATCCTGCTTTCGACTCGCGCTTCTTCAAGGACTCTTTTTTGGCCCTTGGCACGCGGTCGCGGGCATTAAGTGCTTCGTCTTGAGGTTTCGAGGGCTTGAAGTCGGGATTGAGTGGGGAGGACACGGCCGGTTGATGGTCGTCTTCCAGGGCGCGTTTTTGGGGAATTGAAGAGATTGGAGGCGTGTTTGAGGGCGTGGACTCCCTTTTGGGGGATACACTTTCTGTCGACATGTTTTTGACGGGTTGGTGTCGAACGGACGGTTCGGCGGAGGGAGTTGTGACAGAATATTTCTGAAATGGAGCTCTGATGGAAATGTTGCGGGAGAGCTAGATTGTCGCGACGGTTACTACCCCTTCAGTACTAGCGCCATCGTTACTTACACCCCCATGCCAAGACCTGTCAGCTTTATTTCGACAACCTTTCCCGCACAGTACCACTTAGTGACGAAGGCATCATGAAAGTCTCTAAACATACCACATCAGATCTCTTTGACCAGGTCTAATTCCTTTAGATTGTGAAAACAAGTTGAGAGTTTCCCGAGAAAACGCCTCTGAAGAATATAAAACAGTGTCTAGGCTTCTAGTTAGGGCCGCGGCCGAAAAGGTCAGTATGACTTTAGACAAGGGGTGTTGGTGCCAGGTGTTCCGGCGCTTAGTCGACTCACATTATTTGTAGCTTATAAATGGTGAGGCAGCTTGGTGTTTGATATTATGTCACAGATTTTATATAGTTAGAACCACCTGCCTAAATATGATAGAACTTTTGGTGTTAGTATCTCCAAAAGCATTAGTACCACTGCTCATACCTATGAGATCCTATTCCTGTTCACTGGGATATCAATTTTGACACTCCCCACCCAATTTCCCGTGTCAGAAAGCTTTCAATTGAGTATCTCGTAACATTACGAACATCGCCAACGGGCAATCCAAGAGTCAGCACCGCAGGCAGCACCAAAGGCAAGAGAAGCCGGGAAGCTTATTACATTTGTGTATCGTCCATCCAATATTAGGAATATTTCTACTTTACTGAAATATGTCTAGTAGTGGAGAGGAAAGTAGAGGCAGCCAAGTTAATGAGGTTGAAGAACTGTCGCGAGAAACCGATACAGACGAGTCAGCCAGCCAGAAAGAAGTCCCACGGCCAAAAAAAGTCTTAGTCATTGATCCTGACGGAGACGTTAAGCTTTTAATTGGAGACGCCGAATATGGAGAGCAGCCAGTCAAAGTCTCGCGAAAAGTCCTTACACTCGCGAGTAAAGTATGGAGGGCAAATTTAAATCCAGAACATAATTTTCGAGAAATGAATGCCAAAATAATTAGGTTCCCGGACGACGATATTGACGCCCTCGTTCTACTTTTGAGAGTTGCACATCTTCGGTTCGATGAAATTCCCTCCTCGTTGACTGTCAAGGAGCTTTATGATATTGCAGTACTCTGCGACAAGTACGAAATTGCCAAGCTTTGTAGCCCCTTTTATAAAAGCTGGATTCAGAGCTCTTACACAGAAGATGACCGATGTTTTGCTGAGTGGTGTTTTATCGCCCAGACGTTTGGTGAACTCAAATTGTACAGCCATGTTGCTGAGAGGCTTCTTCTCTCGACCAAAGTCGGTCCGAATGGCGAGTGCTTGACAGATAACAATGATCCGATCAGGCTCTTATCACCATTCACAACAGGTGTGTTCTAATAATTTTCCCACACCTTAAGTGTTAACAGTGCAAAGTGATCTGTCTGGCTGACGAATCGTAGGCTGGGTTGTAAAATGGCGTATGAATATTATTTGTCGTATCCTCAGAATATGTCATTCGTATCAAAATTTTCTTATGAAAAAGCGTGCCGAATGTTGTTGCAGTCAGGGATTGGATGATTCATGTCCTTTTCATTCTGATGATTCTTATTTTCATGTACTACGGGAGAGAGTTTGTACCGAAGGCAAGAATCAACAACTGTGTTTGACCCTCCAACTTGGCTCTTATATTAGAGAACTTGATCGTCTAGGACTCTGGCGTAAAAGTACCAGGTCTGTCCGGGATAGCATCACAGAATTGTGCGACAAGCTTAGCACAATGAATATACAAACACCTGAAGGACATAGCTACTGTGGTATTCGAGAAAAAATATCACGGAGTATCTACTGTATAATTCGCGAGGGGACTTCAGAATCGGTGTGGGAGAAGCGAGATCACTTTCAAATTATCAGACTTGGTTCTGATCCACTTCGTGAGTATAAGAACGATACTACGGGCCTGGGATTCCTTCCAACTGATTTTGATGGTTATTTATCTCCGCAAAATTCCCATCAAGAGAACAACTATGGACAGGAAAGTCAGACAAATCCAGATACGAATCTTGAAGCGGACATTGAATCTGAGAAAGATGGTGACTCAGACTTCCGATCCGAGAGTGACTCAGACTTCCGATCCGAGAGTGACTCAGACTTCCAATCCGAGAGTGACTCTTGTTCACATTCCTCGAAGGGTGAGGATTGGGTCGATAGAGAGGATGATGTGGGTCGGTGGGACAACCGATTGGGAGGAGGGTTTGGTGTTTCCGAGATGTTAGGTCTCTAAATGAGAATATGCCACAGCCACGAACATTAGTATACAAGCAAGCATCTGTCTGCTTCTATCAAGAATCAAGACTTCCGATAGGTAATACGGCTGTTTAAAGTAGGGTTGAACTCGAGTGTAGATAAAGAAATTTCCATGCAGAATGTCTGATCCATTTTTTAAATAGAACTTTTTAATATTATTCTAAGGTTTCATATCATTCATCCCACGTATTTCTCATAGATAAAATCACTCTCATTTTCCATGACATAATTTCTCTAAGCCATTCAAAACTAAGAAATATTTCTGCTTAGTTTATAAAGAGCCGGATGTTAAGAACCTTATATTGGTAATACACGTTCGCAAAATTGTAATACATAATGTACATAATCCGAAAAATGCGAGAGGGGAGCTTGTCATGGCCCTGACGACCTAGCCGATTGATTTGCAGTAGTTTGCAAGCTGTTTTTGTTGCCATCGAACCAAGGATCTGTAGACCCGAAGAGCATTTTCCATATGTTGCCGTTCGAGGGTTCATGGTCAACGATATCTCTGTAAAGGTGGTCAGTCAATAAATTATGTTCGGGAAGACACCAAAACGATTCCATAGAACTCACTCGGCAAGGCCTGAGTCATCATCCCACTGATTCAATCGCTGCAGTGCACCGGCATTATTGCCAAAACTAATAAATTGGATGCCGACTTGGTACTTCCCGGTTTCTGCTAGCTTTTTCAAGAGTCTCTGAATTGGTTTAGTTACATCGGTTTTAGGCTGTAAGATTCCGTCTGTGAGAATATAAATATTGAGAGAACGGGCAGGTTTCAGTTGTCTCCTGAACCAAGACCTGTCCAGCCGCTCCATATATGCGTCTATTATAGAACTCAAGCGGATCCGTATATCTGTGAACCCGCTTGGTTTGTTTGCGAGAAATTTTTCGACAAGCTTTGCCGGATTCTTCGACTTCAGCTTTTCAGCTGACCCAGTAAAGTATAATTCCATTCCATCCGGATCTGAGTCTTTCAGGAGATATGCCAATATATCCAATATGCGTCTGACTTCGGGTTCATGGGGTTTCATCGAAATTGCATCATCGATTAAGAACACCTTTTTAGTCAGTAATAGTAATATTACCTGCCAAGACATATACATACATGATCCCGAGAGGTCAGTCGTCTGAGTAGATGAGATCCATTTAGATCGCTCTGTCTGCCGGCCTTCTTGTCTGTTATCCACCTTTCAGCAACATCAACTGGCAGTTTGGGAAGCTCTTTGCTCGACAGTTGTATCGATGTAAGTCTCGACGACTTTGAATTCTGGGCAGAAGGCTTTGTAGTAGGTGATTGGACAGAAGGCGGTGGCTGATCCGGTGAGTCGCTGATTCCTGGAGAGTCTCGAATAGATTTATTGAGGCCGTCGGGATTTCCGCTTTGGGGTCTTTGAACTACGGCTTCGAGACAAGACGGGCTATTGTTTTCTGCGGGTGTTTGAGGGATAGGAGGAGAGGTTAGGTTTGTAGAATTTGAGTATCCGTTACTTAATGTTTTAAGTTGCGGACTTGGTAGTGGGCTCGGGAAAACCGCTGAATCGGATGGGGATCTTTGCGCAGGAGTACTCGATCGTTGGAGAATACGATTTGCGTACACATGAAGAGCTCTTGAGTTTTGCCTGACATCTGGAACATCAAGCATATTCTTGACCAACTGCTCTATTATAGGGCCGGTGATGTTGTCTGACTTGCGAATATCGGCTTTAAGACCATCGAGAGTCTGCAAGACAATGGGAAGAACTTCGTGGCCATTGTGGAACCAGTCCCCATGCTTGGTATCTGGATTAGTAGCAACCGCCTCCTTGCGATCGCGCCGAAATTTTTTAAGCCCTAGAGAACCGTGAACGAGCCATACCGCTGCTTCACACATCACACATCCGAAAGACCATATATCAACGTTTTGTTTGACAGCGATTGAACTATCTTTAAGAAATTTACTCGCCCTGTGACATTCTGGAGCACCTGAGATATGCGATTAGCTGAAGTCGAGATTATAAACCTCCACATGACATCTTACCATATGTCTGTGTGCCAAAATTATCCGTATCCGAACCCTCTTGCGACGTTTTCCTGAAATGACTCAGGCCTAGGTCAGAAAGTATAAACTTCCAGTCATAAGGCGAGTCAGAATTGTTACTCATAACCAAGATGTTTTTTGGTTTGACATCCTGATGCCACCTATAAGAATCAGCCAGAGTTCGAATGCATAAGTCCTTTGAGAAACAAACCCCTGAAATATCTGAGGACCGGTCATGGTATTTTGGGAATCGACTGTATGAATATGAATCAATGCTTTCAGGATGCCACACAAAGAATCCCAAAAATGTTTAATGTCTTCTCTGCTTGAGGGCGGAAGAACATTCTGAAAATATTGCTCCAAGTTGCCCTTGTCAGCAAAATCCAAAATGACATTGAATTTTTCGTTCTGTATGTAGCTTCCATGAAAATGGATTATATTCGGGTCAGTTCGCCCAGTAGAGGGTCTGAGGCGTCTGAACGCTTCAACTTCGTTATCGTAATATTCCCGAGCTTCGGCTGCGTGGTAGGTTTTTAGAACGAAAGTATGATCGTCTTGTGGCGTTGAAATCTGCAATTGGTTAGGAATAATGAATCAAATATTAAGCACGATACTATACCGAATCAGAAGGTCCATGGCCCCGTAATTTATTGAATGAACAGTGCAAAACAATTCTAGAAACAACCGCGCTCACGCCTTTGGCAAGGTCAACTCGCTCAATAATGGGAAGTATTCGGTTTGCATCAAGGGAGTGATCGACCCTATACTCCATTTCCAATGCACAAAACATCCACTGCTTCTGGAAAAATAAGTCCCACAGGTTCGGTTGAGTAGTGGATATTGGAAAATGGGCCGGCTTCGAGTGAAAGGGCACGTGCGAGTCGGAAAGGGCGTCATGTTCAACAAAATGGCGTATATGCCGTGCCTTGCCAATTGAAAGTAGAATACAAAATCCCTTCAAATATTTTTTTCGCACGACGTCGACTTCGACAGGAAGGGGGTCTTCTTGCGGGAAAATTGTGAAAAGGATGTCAGCTAAGCGGTTACCCTCTGCTAAATAGTCCTCAATCTGCTCAAACGGCACAAATTCCTGAGGTTGACTTGCGGCGGGATTATCTGCGGAGATGCATAAGCTTTTAAGAAATTGGTGAAAGTCCTGTAAGGGACGTTTGTCGTCTGACTGCTCGCGCTCGTAGTAATCATGTTCTTGCGGGGCCATTGCGAACGGTCTGATGGCTATGTGGAGAAGGGGGCCTTAGGCTGCGGGCACGACAGTACAGTGCTAGGTAAGAAGGCTACATTGGTGGAAGTAGAGACTAGTTGTTTTTGAGAAAGATCATCTGGAGCAGCCCACAAGATTTGCCCAGACCGGAAAATGCAGTACAGTTAAGCAGAATAGTGGGATGGGCAGGAAAGTAGAGATGCCAGCACAGGGCTGCGTGCGACCAGCGGCGTCTTTATACCTAAGGTACAAAGAGCAGGCAGGCTGCCACTCTGCTCAGAGCAGAGTGGTACTCGGCAGGTTCCCGTGCTCACCCAAACGCCTCTCGGGGTGGCGGTCCTATCAGTTGCCTGGTCTTCGGTCTATAGCCCAGGTTGGGGCTGAGAGGCGGGGAGCCTTGGTGGAGTTACTCACCCTTTGTGCCGTGTCAGCCTTCTGCAACGTTGTGGCTCCAGGCTCCAAGACAGATGTATTGTGTATAGTGGAAATTGTGAGCCTTTAGCGGCAATTAGCAACTTACTTCAAGACTTAACCCTAGATTCAGAGACGGTTACAAATCAACATATCCTACCTTTAAAGGCATTATGCAGAGCACAAATAAAAATATAGAATTTGATATCTGATTAAACTTGTTCATTTTCCTCATCCGCTCTTGCCTTTTCCTCCCTTTTAGCGGCTTGCCAGCTCTCAACCTTAAATATTATTCCCCAGGCTGCAAATGCAAGTGCCATCAACGGTAAGCTGACGTACAGGAAGAATTTCAGAGCATCCATTTGGAAAACTTTGGGCCCAGGTCCGCCATCTGCATTCTGAAATTTGATAATATCTGTACTCATTACCGTCTAAGGTGTCGTTAGGGACTAAGGATAGAAGCGGGATTGGAACTAGATTCCTTCGTAAGGAAAGTCATGTAAACACCTACCGATATAAAAGTGCCAGGAAGGAAAAACAGCGTCACTCCTGTTATTATTCTCATAGACACCGTTTCTTGTTTAGTCTTCTTGGCAAGGTGATTCATTTCTTTTGTCAATATTTCCATATTCTTAGTCATTTTTTCCATATTATTGGCCGATTGTTGGGACTTGCTAGCAAAGGAGTTACCTGCTAACATGTTGTGATGATTCAAAATACCATAAAGCTGCAGAGGTCAGTGTATTTACAAAATACAGAATGCAAGGGATTTAAAGCAGGAAATCATAATTCTTACCAGTGCCTTTCGATCCGCTAGTGTGCGTACTAAGGATACGGCTCTTGAAATTTGCATTCGTAAATCATTAATAATGATTGCTATTTGTTTCTGAAAACGTTCCACGCTCCTTCTCTGGATATAGTTGAAGTCTTTATTAAAGTCCTCTGACACAATTAGATCTTGGTAGAAGCCTTTCAATTCTTTGAGAACATCAATATTGGCATTCAAGAAGAAAATGGCTTCGTTAGCTTTGTCCTCAAGGGTTTGTACATGCTGCAAATCTCTGAAGGAGAACTGATTTTGGCTATCTGATGTATTACGAGACTCCCTGGAAGTTGAACGAGTACGTTTTTCTTGAGATTGACCTCTGACTTGTGGTAGATGGAGAAGACTTGATTTCTCACGTCCATTTTGGCCATTACGTGCCAATGTAGACTTTGTGCGGGATCTTTCTTTCAGAAACTTCAGGGTCTCCTGTTCCTCAGGTCGACGATCGCGCACAATCTTCGCGAACAACGTTCGACTCGTCGTAGTATTACCTTGTAGTTCTTCCTCAAGGAAATTAATATACCACCGCCATCTCTCGCCAGCCCATTTGCAATTGATTAAGTGGATTGATAAGGATTCTTGAAATGCGCGGTCTTTGGTACTAAACGGCCGCTGATCTGGTCCAAGATTTTCAGTGGCGCACATGATACGGTCTTGGATTAGATCATTGCCCTTCACTGAGATCCAGAGAGACACTCCAGTCTCAGTATCAAATGAGTGATAAGTTGCCGTTTGGCGGACTGACCAGGGAGTTTGCTTTTCGTCTGGCTCCTCAGATTTCTCCACAGATTTTAAGCTGTAACACATTCGGATCTCTCTACCAGATCGTCTTAACTTCGGTAGACTGGGTCCGCCGTCTAATTCCATTAGCCGGTTCTCATGACGAAACCCACTGAAAAAAAAGTCTTGGGTATAAATTTGCTGGCCGAAGGGGAATAAGAAATCCAAAAAGGCCGGCATCACTTGGTGATACGTGAAAGCGTACATAAGCATCTGTCGAGTCGTATCCAGCCGGGCTCGAGAATGAGGCGCTAGAACGAATCTATTAAGGTATTCAGAAAGATTTCAACGTGAAGGTAGTATCTATCTGACTTACATGAATCTACATCGTGGATCTTGACGATCGAAGTTTGGTGCTCCGCGGAGCTGAACTACCAATTCCATAGTGCTCTGAGGCCACTCATCTCGGAATTCTGCTCCAAGTTAGCGGCGATCTCAACCTTTCCGAAATGCGAATATTTGCCGAGAGGCTTACTTTGTTCATTGTCATCATAATCCCAAAGTATAATGGGTACTTGGTCCTTGGGTAAGTCGTTAGGCGAGTCTTTGGGAGAGAAAAGATCACGCTCGCGCTCGTTCAACCTGTCATAGTATTCGACCAAATTGTAATCTGATGTGTCGGGCTTGGTGAGATTTTTCGGGAAATCGTCCGCCCGATTACACGACTCAATGAACGAACTTAAGTTTATGTCTGTGGATGACATGCTTACAATAAGAACATCTTTACATTTAGAAACAGCCAGCGGAATACGACTTTGCTTGACAACATGAGCTGCTTTTGAGCAAGAACGCAAATAAGGCTGTAATTTGAATGGTCTCTCCTTCAATGAACATTCAGCTTCCTATTCGTTGAATGCGCACGCCTATCTGCTATGGGCTGAACTAGGGGCTGAACTATTCAGCAGAGCTCGTCGTTTTAACGCCCAGGATACTATTGAAACAACCCGCCTTAACTCCTTCGCTTCTGATCAGGCATGAACTGTGTCAGACTCAAAAACGCCTTGCCAGTTAATACGGGTATCATATAAAACGAGAAAATTTCCAGACACACAAGACCATCCTGTAGCGAAGGCGATTCCTCCAGAGCCTGGCCTTTACGAGAATGTTACAGTCCGACTAAAGTCAACGGTCAGGACGTGGCCGGCGCTTCGGAACAGGCTTTCTGCATTTCCTTGTGATCTCTTCGAGTTCAGACTCCAATAAATCAGCTACTTCATTAATAAGCACAGATAAGATATTTACTCCTTCTAGATATCTCGGAACAGAGATACTGTATTGATCCTCAGTAAACTTAAATCCGTCAGCTGGACTATTAACCTTCTGAATTGTTTTTAGAAAGACTTACCTCGATCCTGAAATCAGGATGTTGCGGAAACTTATGCCGGAGATACCTTTCTAAATCATCTTTATCCAGCCGGTAGTGTGGAACGCTGTCAATAACTCCAGACATTTTGAGGCTGAGTACTCGGTCTGTAGGTTGATATGAGTAGAGAATATGATCACTTGGTCTAGCAAATATAAGCTTTCGAGAAACGCCCGATATAGGGTGCGCAATGGGCTTTATGTGTTCAGCACTGCAATCGTAGACTCTAGTATGAAAACTTTCTGTCAGAAAAAGGCAGAATAGTATGGCAGAGACGAGAGAGAAAGGCAGGATGCTCGGCGGGCGCAAGGCTCTGCTTAAATTATGAGGCTCATTCCATATCGGCTCACCGAGACACGGCATCTGTACCGCCCTCAATCTGCTGGAACTTGGGAGGAAACCTTGCAGAGGCTGGAGTCGTCAAATCAGGAGCTCCGTCACTGTGAGTGACCTGCATGGTGTGTTGCACAGAATGAAAAAAGACCCAATTACCAGCGCTTCAGTAGTCAGGCGACATGTGCTTCGAATTTTGAGCAATGATAATTGGGTATTATAAACTACTCATGGAGATAGAAAGCAGCCTGTTTATCTTTTTGCTTTGCGTCGCTCTGGGTTTCCTAGCTGGGCGTGGGCTGGATGGAAAGGTGAGATAATGATGGCTGACGACACTTAAAGCTCTCTTAATCAACATTGGCTCTTAGAATGGACTTGGATAGAATTGTACATAAACATTGAGAATAGTGAAACTGTATTTATGTGGAATCCTGGACGGGACAAGAGTTCTATCTCAACCCTCATAACCAGCTCCTCGGATCCAACCTCGGATGGATCGCAAAGTGTCCACTAAGAGAGTAGGCTACAGAAAGAGAGCAGTGTGAGTGATACTGAAATCGAAGGCGAAGCCTCCAATATAGAGAAAGCAGACACCACAGATGTCTTGTCTTCTCGACATTTGTTTCCAGATTCAAAATCGAATTTACAAGCTCATCAGCCACAGCCAGGATATTCATTCTCAAACTCCGTGATCCCACTGGCCTTATTTGTGGCTTTATCTGGGAGAATTAGAGCAGGAAGCCTCCGCAAAGCATATGCAGCAAGTACGAGAGATTATTTTGCTTTCACAGGTATCACCAGGAACAGCATATACGATCCCTGGGAAATATATCGGCTTTGCTGATGAATATCGACTGCGAAGACGAGAGAAGAGACGATGGATGTTATGGCATGGTGGGGCCAGCGCTAGCCGAGGGCACACCTTATTCGTTACGCATTGTAGCCGTAGCTTCGTCCTCCTCTTATCAGGAGATACACATACATACACAGCTACATCGCCATTCGAGTCTATCGTTTGTTCCGTTGCCGTGCTCTTGTTGTTCTTGTTCTTCCCATAATAATGGAGGCGTCATTGGGAGGAATGAATTCGGATGGTGGTGAATTTGAGATGACCCATGTCTAAATAACATTTGAATTTTTCTTGTCTGTCGAATATTAACTACTATTTTAGATTTAAAAAACATTTTTTATAACCGAAGCAGCCTAACCGTTTGCAATCCTCAATTGCTCTATTACTGTTGGTATTATTATCTGAATATCTGTACGAGACGACACGTGATTAGCACCTTAGTCTCGAGTAGTCAGGGAAGGGGATATACCTTAGAGGTTTCTATCCATCCTTCCTTCCAATCAATCATCTACAAGCCTACACACTAGTATTCCACTCAAATGTGGTGTACTACGTGTAGAAGTGGAGCCACAATTACACACACTATAGAGACTTTGCAAATTTCTGCTACGTTCAGGTCGGCACAATTCAAACAATATCGATCTCCGAGTAGTCCACCGTCTCAAAATTCTCCCAGGGAACCAAATCTGCAATTCCAATTCGTATAAACTCTAGATCGGATCTCCCAGTAGGTTGTAATACCAACCCAAGTCCTCCACCTGCATAGCCCTGGATATAAGTTTGGTCTTCACGACCACCCCAATAACCTGCTATGGTTTTGGCTGTGCAGAGTGTGCAGACAGTTAGCATTTTAGCATTGTTGGTAGGATTATTCGCTTGTCGAGTTGAGTAACTCAAACCACTATCCATGATGAACTGGGCAGAAGAATCACTGCTGATCTCAAAAACTTTAGTACGGATTCGGATATGGCCAGAGGTTAAATTGACTTTTGCTTTTTCGGGAGTTACGCTCGCCGAGATGATCTCTGCAACGGTGGTGTCGAAACGACTTTTGAATGAAATGGGGAAGTTTGTCCAGGCCCAAGACCACGAGGGTGCATAGTACTCATCGTGTTTTGCATGCAATATTCCAGGATTGGCTCTCCTCCACAGGAGATCATTGATAAGAGTCTCTCTCCAAAGTCCTGCGAGGTAATCACATTGAACAAGCTCTTGTACCGAATCCGCAAGACCTGCAATTGCTGGAAGTTTGTCGCTCTCAACGGTAAGTTGGCGCCAGGAATAATTTTCAATCATCTGCTGCCAGGTCTTGAGGTATAGAGATTTACGTCCAGCTGAAACTTCTGAATTGGCTCGGCTAGCGTCGTGGACTTCGTTTCTGTCACTGGGTTCGTCAAAACATCGTGGTCGCCAACTGACAGACCAATGGTTAAGATTCAGAAGTTTTAAATCCGGTTTAGAACGACTGTGAAGGGGCCGAACGTAGGCACAGACTCGTTCCCGACATTCCCATATCGCATATATCCTTGTGAAATGCAAAATTCTCGGGGACAATTCTCGTTCCTGGAGTGTCCAGCCACGAGAGAACAATGGATTCTCTAAAAACGAGGTCATCCAGGGATTAGGCTCTTGAGCCTGTGTTTTGAAATCGTATTCCAAGCCCCAAGCCCCTCTACGAGGAATAGCCTCCTCTTTTTCGTATGATGTTTTGAGAAATCCACCTTGACAATGCGGCGATGAGGCAGCTGCTACAGTGATAAGTGCTCGAGAGTATATCTGACTCATGAAAGACGACTCGTGCTGCCAATCAGCCTTATCGTCCTGAAGGATACAAATAGCGTCGATCCAGAGAAATGGAACACCTAAAGAATGCGTAAAAATAACTGCATCTTCAAGTGTTTTAGGTAGTTGTGTAATATCGATGCTCTTCTTACGCTCTTCAAGGTTTTTGGTGGTGGTTATTCCAGTAGGCATTGCCGGCCCCCAGCAGTAACTCAAACTTACATACCTTCGATCTTCTTCTGCATTATTGCCGGGAGGCAATGATTTTGAGTCAACCAAACGCGCCTGCGGATAGGAGCGAATATCGATAAGACGCGATGGAAGAAATGGCGTTGAGTTTATGGGGGGCTGGCAAGCTCGGTGATTCTTAAGGCAATCATTGATGAGCCAATTTTGCTCCCTTGTTTCTCTGCCGCCAAGGATAAGACCTAGGATCCAAGACATTTACATATATTTTAATTGTACAAGGTGACGATAATATCGTGTAAGACTTGTCCGAAAGAGAATGAAAGATATCATCGATCGAGAGTTGATTTTCCCTACAGCCTCTCGGCTGTAGTACTCCGTCCTGTGACCTTAAAAAAGTTAGTAACATATGTTAGGTAAGCGATATGGACATGCTTTGTGGCACATATGTGGATTCATGAATTTGTTATGTGTTATGGCCTGAATATGGAATGAAATGGTGTGTATTGTCAAGAGCGTCGTTATTTGTAGTATTAATAGAGTATCAGAGTCTTAAAATTATACTGCATTAAGATTATTCCTTTCTGTATTTGTCCCTGGCCGCCAACAGAGCCCTCTCCAGAAGTCCATCCTGAGCAGCAATCTTCGCCAAGATAGGTCTAAGCATTGTGCCCTCGCACTCCCCAACTTCCACAACGCCTTCGGACCGTGTCAGAACTCCATCATCTCTCTTGCCGATGTTGATGCCAATGGTTGGCGTATTACAATTATATTGGGACTGGGCAGCTCTCATCTCACAGATTTCGTTAGTCTTGCAACTGCCGGTACAAGTTGCTGTATCTGAACCTCGACTTTTTCTTATGTAGTATTGTTGAAAGGCAGGGTCGTTGTTCTGGAATGCCACTGTGACGTTGTGCCAAAATGCCGGAGTGAGCTCGGCTGTTGGATCGGTGAGTGGCGGTGATAATAGAGCTCCATACGTTGATTTTGCGCTGTAATATTCTGTCCAGACTGGGCCGGAGGTTTGGTAGTTAGGATTTGTCATGTCTGCTATGTACGTTGTCATATCGAGGACTCCAAATGTTACCGGATCTACTGTGTATACACGGAAAGCAGGATTTCCAGAAGTGGGTGTCATTGAGGGTGCGATGTAAGACACTTCTAAAGCGTTGGAAAACGAAGGATTGGTGTAGTCACTGTATGCAATCTCAAATTGATCAACGTGTGTGTGCCCTGACTCATGTTAAAATTTGCTAGAACTGGTCACCAGATGAACATACCAAAGAACAAGCCAGCAATGGTAGCGGAATAGCGGTTTACAATCTGGTCAAAATAATTTGAACCATCTCGGAAAGCATCTGGAAGCCCCATCGCCATGTGTCCAATAATGTAGACTCGTTGCCCGGCAGTCTCGGAAGCCTGAAGCTCAGATACTAGCCACGCAAATTGACCATTGGGGTCGGTCTCCATAGTTGCCTCATACAGTGCGTAATTCTGTATGTAGTATAGATTCGTGTTGAGTGAAATAACTTTCAAATTTCCGTACATTGCAGTATAGGCACCGAACTTTTCGGCTTCAGCAGCAGCGGTAGCCCCAATCCAAGAGCCCCAATTAGCTGATAGGGTATTGTAAACCCATTGGGCAGAGCTGACATCACTTCGTGCAGACGGTGTAAAAGCATTCGCAGGAGATGCTTCGTGATTTCCTGCAGTCCCGAAAACAGTTGGCAAACCAGTCATTCGTGTGTAGGCATCATTAATATCCTTGATATTTTGAGTTTGTGTAGTTAACCAAACAGCGTGGTCAACGATGTCTCCGGTGAAGAGGGTCATCGCTGCATTTGGTGCAATGCTCTTAATTGCAGCATACATGCTAGTCTCGAGATCCACGGGGGCATCACACTCAGAGTTTCCGTATGGTCCAGCTGGGAATTGAGTATTTCCAGGTGCATCAGAGGAGGTGTAGGGCCGGCAGCAAATCGGCTTGGTACAATTATAGTTTGCTCCCGTCTCATAGAATGGATCTACATGAATGTCGCTGATATGGACGATTTGTAGAGGTGTTTTACCGCTGGGGCTCGGGCGAGATTTTGCAGGCTTAGGCGATGGGAAGGAAACTGTATAGGGAGTGACAGCTGGATAAGGACAAAGTCCAAAAAATGTCAAGCAGAACAATTTAGACGTATGAGAGTTGATAGAGAAGTCTCTCAGGTCTTGTGCAATAATTGGACCCTCTAAAGCGATGGATCCTGCACAGACATCATCGTCTTCGACCTGTTCTAGTATCAGCTATCTGAATACTAAATGTTTCACAGGTCTTACTAACACCGGAAAGTTGACATATCTCCGTAAGAGTATCAACAAATATGGTATTTCCAAGTTCGGCAACGCCCATGAGAAGCAATAGGATGGACTGTCAAGTATTAGAATAACGAAAAATTAAGTAATAATTTTGGTAAATAATGCGATTTATTGCATTTGCGAACTGAGGGATAAGTGAGAAAATATGTGCTCGGCCCCAGTTCGAGATCTATAAAAAGGGAAGCAGGAAAACGAACCTCGCAGGCGGTACATGAAGCTGCAGACTTAATATCGTTCCATATTGTACTCGCGAGATTCCTTTCTTCAATATCTTTATTGTCGATAGCTTCGGCAAAAGAGAGCGCTGTAAACAGCTCAAGGCCTGCTAACAGGATAACCGAAAACTTCATGCTGAAGGATTATGACAACCAAGTAGGAGATGAACTTCGGACAACTGGCGAAGTCAGATTTTGGGAGGTCGGCCATCATAGATATATTAACATTCCAATCTTCTAGAAGCCAGTTGAGCAGTTGCACCACCGTGCAAGCATCCTCCTATCCCCAGGTGATGCGGGGTACGTTGTAATTCCGTCCACGGGATGAATGTAGATCCGGTATTGGCTGTTCAATGTAGGACAGCCTGTCAGCTCTGAATTCTATAAATTTCTAGTCTGGCACTACCGCCAATCACGATACAAAAATCCCATCATAGACAGGTCGAACTTCCTATTCAAGTTGATGTTGGCCGTGATTTGCTCAGAAGGCTTAGGATTCTGGGACCTAATAAGCGTTGAGGGGCGCGCGGGGCAGCTTGAGTGGATTCTTGCTTGAGATGTCGTGCAGGGGGCGGGACCGATCGTCAACGCTCCGTGGCCACTCGCCAGGTACGCCTGATTTGACTGCCGGTGATGGACGAACCACAATTTTGGAGCACTCACACGTTGATCGGTTAATCCGTTGTACAAAGGATTCAGCTTCGAGTTCGGCGGTTCCTCGACGGGATCGTAGAAGATGCATCGGCCCCGACTACACTTTTGGATCATTGGACGGTAGGAGCAGGATGAAAGGGGAAGCTGGCTTCAGGCCTTCCGACGCAGGTGTGACCTTCATCTTTTGGACAGAGTCCCGTTCAACACATGTGAGATTCCTTGGTGGCCATGCGACAGAGTCCAGATATAATGCGGGATGACTTCTGTCACCGATGTAATTATCGTCAGTTTCGGCATGGTGAGCCTGGCAGTCGTTGGCACGCGGATGTCTCGGCGCAACTGCACCGGCGGAACCTGGCCCTCGTAGAGAATCTCCAGGAAGCCATACAATGATAGATTGCGCGAGGGTTCGGGATCAATGAGCGTGACGATGATCGCGGCGAAGTCGTAGCACAGAGACACCGAGGTACAGTGCTGTTATACTGTAGTTGATAAGGCTAGGTGAGAGAGAAGTCAGCTTACAGGAAGGACGTACAGTAGAGTCCAGTCTAGACCCGCTGGATCTCGCTTATCTCCGCCCGCTAACCTTAAAGCTTACTGTCCTGTAGTGTCTTGCCCTGTGCTGTGCCCCCAGTTACTGCCTGGTACAATAGGACTCGGGCTGCAGCAGCAAGTGCAAGCCACAGCTCCCGTGCCAGGTCATCTTTGATAGGAGAAGCCAAGCCAAGGGTTCGAAGGGATCCACGAGAATGACGTGAAGACAATATGCTACACTGCTGACCACTTCCCTAAACCAAACTAAACCTGTTGAGCCTCGGCTCGGCGTGCACGCTTGGTCTGGTCCTCTAATCTATGGGGAGCCATTCCTGGCATTCCATGTCACAACCACCACTCTGTCAACATCGCCGTCAAATGCCATCAATACCATCACGACACCACCGCCAACGCCAAGTGACAGATAATAATCTCTTCGACGGTCACCCTGTGGGTTGACCAATTGATAGAGGCAATTTAAGTGAATTCACCTCTCTGGAATCTTTCTTTTTCTTTGCGTGCCCATCATTCCGGAGTTCCCGAAAATTTCAAAATTTTTGCCATTTTCTCAAGTATGTTGTCAATGGCAGATATCAGCAGCTTGTTTGGTTATATTCTTGGTATCTGATCTCTTATGTGTTTTCATTAATCAAATTTGTTAAATTACTGCAATCTTTGGACGATGCTCGGGCCTGCTCAGCGGCAGAAGAAAAAGTATATTGCGAGCGATTAACCACCGCTCTCCGCTCTATCCGGCCATTTCAGATCTCCAAATGTCTGGTGTCACTCAAGGCCTGGTTCCGAGCCTGGCCCCACGACGGCATCATCTCATTACACCATCTTAAGCCATCCAGAACAACAACCAAGCTTCTCTCAACCCAGAAAAACAGCCTATACTTCAACCACACATAGCCCATCGGATCACTGTTAATCCATAAGTTGTTGCTATTGCTTTTGGGAAAGTCTCCCAAAGTTTCTATCTCGCTACCGACATCGATGTTCAAAAATTTAGCTAGTCTTGCCCACTTCTCGCTGTTCGATTCGTTTGGGTTGTCAATAATCATCTCCATGCCTCGACCTTCCATTTCCTTTGATGCAAAAAATCTTCGAACCTCTACCAGATGATCAATGTATGATTTCAAGAATATTTCTTCGTTTCCGTCGACTTGATAACCCCCATAAACAGTTTTGTGGCCCTCCCAGAGCTTGGTTCTAGCATGTCGTCTCATACTCTCCAACCACACGGTCTCATTTCTCCTCAAGGTCAAAACAAACTTCGAGTCTGGATACCGACGGCTCATCTCTGTATAAACCTGCGGCAGAGCCCAAGGCAAATCTTCAAATGCCTGGAACTGCTCTGTCATTGAGATGAGAGGCGAGAGATTTGGAGTTGGAAGCAAGGCCTGACGGGACAGATAACGTGACCAGATATCTTCCCAACCCGATCGGGTGTAGTTGAGGCGCTCCAATGCATCTCCTAAGGATGTTGTACCTGTTTTTGAAAGGCCGATGACGAAGACTTTGGGTTTCGTGGACATGCTAGAACTAGCAACTGGAAATCCCAACATGACAATAAAGCAGAGCACGTGAACGATGAGAATAGGGAGGACAAAATGCAGGGGGGAAGCGCTTCGAAAGCGTTGAAACATTTTCAAAGATTCTGAAGCCAATGCGAGCTGTGCTTGACGGGAGCATTCCATTCACTTAAGTTCCAAGTTTGAGTCGGGGGATAGAAGTATTCATCCAGCTGGTGCTGGGTAAAGTCTTGGCACAAAAGATTCGTCACCCTCAGGACATTCAAGGGTATTTTCGGAACCACCCATCCCATTTAGACTATCTGATTGGTGCTTTCCAGCTTGTAACTCCCTCGAGGTTTTTCACCTACCAGTTTTGTTACTATTCTAGTCTAGCGACCAACTCTGGGTGCAGTACCGACTGCAGTGGCATCTCATCCTGGTTACTTCTGCTACCAGGCTTTTCAACCAATATCCTATTTCATACATAGCGACCTCGGCTGCTCAATACTTCTCGTTATGAGTTTTCACATATTTCAAGACCGTTATTTACATCAATTACCTTCACTCTAGGAATTCATGAAAGACACAGCCTTGCAAGAATCGCCCCTCCTCAATGTCTATTCTTTCTTGGTCGGCCGATCGATCGGGTGGCCTTTCGCTCGTTCTTCTTCTTACTCTCTGCCTCTTCCTCTTTCTAGATGAAATTCCAGATCGCAACTTCTTTCAATATAATACAGTCCACCACGAACAGCGGGCAGTGCATTTGTCAAGAGCAAAACATGCGGATTTTTGGAAGCAACTGTTCGCATACTACTCCTTGTTGGTCCATGTTCTTGTTATTATCTTCCCCATTCGAGCTTGTTGGGCTATTTGGGAATTGACAGGAAACTTTCTGCAAGCTACGCGCACACCGCGGAGAAAAAAGTTACCCCCTAGGTGGAAGACATCTTCTGCCAGTTCGCTTTCAAGCATTGGCTCTTCAGCTTCTCCATTGTCAAATTCATCGAGCGAATTCGGAGATGTTTGGGACTCGTCAACAGAAAGCGAAGATGATTTTGATCCAGTTAATCATGCCATACTCATACCCAATTACAAGGAGGATGTTGGTGTTCTGCAGGAGACATTGGATGTTCTTGCCTCTCACCCACAAGCGAGGTACTCCTACCATGTAAGTTTCCATGTTCTCGCTCGTTTGGGAAAATAAGTTTTTATACCAAATTGTCTTTCTGACCAACCTTGCAGATATACCTCGCCATGGAACAACGCGAGCTTGGAGCAGAAGCCAAGGCCTCAAATCTGACTGAGAAATATGGCAGCAGTTTCAAATACATCACGGCAACATTCCATCCAAGCTGCATTCCTGGAGAATCCGCTGGGAAAAGTAGCAATTTGAGTTGGGCCGCGCGTGTTGCTAGTAAAAATCATGTCGCGGAAAGGAGAGATGTAATCATCACCAGTATTGACGGTACGCCTTCACTTTCTTTCCCGTCTTGTGTTCCATTTTGGCTTGGTCTTCAGCAGGGATAAGTTTATCTGATTGCGTACGCTCGGCATCACGGCACAAGATATCCACTATTTACGAAGGTTACATCTAAAGATGAAGGTGTGCATATCAAAAATTCTTGGATTTTTTCGTTCTCGATACAGAAAGCATATCGTGAAGCACACTAGCGGCCAAGAGTGGCGCATCAAATATTCCTAACATCCGCCTCTTGGTAGGCATGGGAACGTCTCGTTTGCAAGAATTCGGGAAAAGTAACAGCGAAGATGTCAAGTGACTAGACAAATAAACTTTGTCAACCGACGCTTGGTGTCGTCATTAGGAAATTGACGGCGCTCCGACCGTCTGCAAAAGACGAATGTATTCCCGTCGAGATAAGGCAAGCCCTTCCGCAACGCATATCAATATCCTCCCCAAGACAACGTGTATGGTTCATTGGAAGTCGGAAGAATGCCCGGGTGTCATGGGAACTGTGGGGTCGTCGCCAGGGTGGTGGGAAGCGAAGCTCCAGTCGTATTGAAAAGCGATTGAGCAATGCGCAAGCGCGTAATTTCATTGGTCGTTTTCAACCACATGTGAACAATTGCTAACGCGAAAGTGTTCCTACAGCGGATAGCCATCTGTCGTGGAGATATTTTTCTGAAATAACCGCAATGCACCTTGCCTTTCCAGACACGGCGGCGACGACCCTCTACGCAGCTCCAATCATTTTTGATAGAAACGCTCACCAGGTTCCAGGTATCGTGAGGGTGGCCGATGTCCTGTGGTGCGCGGCCGGTTTATCAGGACAGTATCAAGGATCGACGATCTGCCCGCCAACCTCAGTGTACTCTGTCCCTCTTCAGTTGGCAGATATGGTTGGAGGCTGGGATGCTGGACCTGATGCCATTGGAGAGGACCTTCACATGTACCTGAAATGCTTCTTTGCATTAAACGGCCACCTGATTACCAGAACTGTGACAAGCCCTGTCAGTCAAACCAACGTTACCGGGTCGGGAGGTGCTGGCTTTGTTGGATACGCTGGAGCCGTCAATGCGAGATATAGACAGGCTCTTCGACACATGTGGGGTTCTTTGGATTCTGGGTATGCGCTAAGAACACTTGGCGAAGTTTGGCGAAGACGACAGGTCTCGTCAGCTATATGCCAACCTTTTCATCTTTCATCACGCGGCAGTGTCTATATATCTGCATCTGAGGGACCAGCCGATGCATCATTAAAGCAGAAAATTGGGGATGGGGGTTTATCCCAAGCCACCCACGTGGCTCTCAAGCCCCCCAACTGGTTGAATCTCTTTCTCTTATTCCATCGGCTTTTTGAAGCACACTTCCTACCTACCCACATGTCTATCTTGGTTATTGTATCGTCAATCTACCGAGCATTTGCAGCCAAAGATCTGAGTGGTATTGCTTGGACTTTCATCGTCACAGATATTCTCCGTGTGATAGGACTCTTGGCAATGCTGGTGTACTTCATTTCTTATCAAAAGTATCATCATATTTGCGTGGAGACACGCTATAGAGAGATGGACACAGCTGACCTGGCCAAGTCCATGCGCGGAAGTTTCAGTCGAAGATCATGGAAGAATGCCGTGGACTGTATCTGGATTCCGTTCGTAGCTCCTCTCTACGGGTCAATCCCAGCGGTTCACGCACAGGTTTCGCATTTTTGGACCGTAGATCTCGTCTACGTCGTCAGCAATAAACCGGTCAAGGAGAAAGAGTGAGTGGTGATGGGAACTGCTTGAGGTTCGCTCGTCTAATGTTTCCATGCTTGAATCTTTTCCATTGGGTTTGTTTGCATTTTCATTGAAAATCTTTTTTAATACCCCTGCGTTCCGCATCGTTGACTTTTTAAATGCATTTCCCATGCCAATAAATGGGAAGTAAAATACCCCACTAGTTTAGAAAAAATAGTAATGAGATCAATCGTGCAACATGGAGCTTTGTCGAAACGCCTTTCGAATCCAATTTCAACATTTTATTCTGAGCACTGCCCAATCACTGGAGAATCGAATTGTAACTTGGATCCGTTCCATATCGTATAGGCTTGCTTAAACAATTTCTCTAGCCATGCACTTGCGCATCAGACATACGTATTTATTGATTGTGATATCATATTTTGCTGAAAAATAAGTTGAGACATCTTGAATAGGAGGCTGTTAGTTCTGCCCTGTCGAATCATCCGACTTTCGAATCTCGTTCTTAATCTCTATTACATAAGCTATGGATCCTTGAGATATTTTTCTCTTCAACGTTGCCACGATCCAATAATTCTTCGAGAGGTGCCGTGAAAATTTGTCTGAATAGGTCTTAGGATCGTTTTCATCTAATGGCCACCCCGCATCTCGCATAGTATTTGATAACCCCCCGAACCCCACCACATCCAGGTGCATCCAGGCACGGTCAGGTGAGACCCCAATCAGCAAGATAAATTTTTGCCTAGGGTTTTGAATGTCACTCAGCCCTAATGCAGCTATGCGGGTTTCCGATATAGATTCAAGGCGCCAGACGCTTTGCTTATAATCCTTCATAGTGTCGAAAATAACATCCTTTTTTGTAGACTGTCTTGGCCATGTGTGTAACCCATGTGTGATGTGGTCGAATTTTAATGACATCTGGATCTTGACTATGACTCTGAGAATGCCTCGAACTTGGATGTTAGATTTCAGGCTAGGCTGAATGACATAGATTGATTTCCTTTCCAACGCGGTAATTAAGTGTGCTTCCTGGGACAGATCGATAAGTTTCAAGAAGTTGACCCGGCTATATTTACCTTGCTTATCGGTGAGACATAGAGCAATAAGATACCGGCGATCTCCAAAACTGTTTTCCATTGTACAGTTGAGCGGAGCTAGGTACTCTGGGTATAGGCGGGCCTGACTTGGATTTGGATTAAGCTTTAACAAAAGCTCGAGGTGTAAGCCTTTATTGGTCGCCGTGTACGGGGCTCGAGAAAGATCGAAATATGTCTTTCGAACAGACCCAGAGCCTCTGAAAAATTGTGGAGACGGTGCGAGGATGCCTCCGCTGGGAGGGCCAAAGCTTGGATCGTTCCAGGCAAAGATGGACTCATCCTCGGTTTTGCCCAAGATTTCCATCTGTAGTCTGGTAAACGCACTGGCTCCTTCTCCGTATAGGAGAGGCATATGAACATCGAAAATTCCTAGTAGAGAATACGCCTGATCCTCGATTCTTTTCGTTTCTCTTTTCGAAGCCCACGACATCTTTTGTGCCACACAAGCATCTTGATAATTGTACAAATGAGTAATTCCTGTTATCTTCTCAATTTCTGTAGCTAGGCTGAATTTGGTTCCCAATTCTTTCCAGTTGACATCAAAGAACTCTACCCATCGTGGAGCCAAGAGTTCTTGGAGTGTCCAGCCCCGTGTAAACCACAAACTATTTTCAAGTGAAGACTCAGGCTTATCTGATTCCACATCGGAAAGATAAGCATAGCACACTTGACTGCCTCGATACCATTCAAACATAGAGTTAATAGCCTCTGAGAGCTCGGCACTGCTTGTCTTGTCTATGCAGCAGGAGTCGATCCACTTTTATTGTGTCAGTTTGACATATTGTACGCTCCGACTTGACGGGCGCATGCAAAAACACGTCTATTCTCACCACGTACTCCCAACTATCTTGGGCTGCTTTCTCACAACACCCTTTCAACTTGTTCCATCCGGAGAAGTTTGGGCCGTTCCCATTTTGCATATCCTGAAAGGTGACTTCCTCATCGCTCCACCGATGAGACAAAATTGCATACGGTGGAACCTCATTACCGAAGAATTGATGAAGACTTAGGGTTGATGTCTTAACAAGCCGCATTGCGATATGGCCACGGGAGGGGCGTCAAAAACTAGATGCAGAAATGGAAGGAACTAGCTGATATCAGATGACATTTTTCTATATCGGGTCTTAACCACGTGACTTATATAGTTATAATGAATACTTTCTATTCTTCTCTCCTTATATTTGAGCTGTGATATATAAGACTGATTGTTTTAGAAATGTCTAAATTTAAAATTCTTCTTCTTAATCAAATTTATGAAATGCCATTTCTGAGGTAGGAATTGGACTGTTTGTGAATTCAGACGGGACAGGATTAACAGCTATCCTGAAGAATAGCTTCGGATAAACTAATCAACTCTAAGCTCGGTTCTCTCGTCCTATCTCTAAAAGCCTTTTTGCATATTCTAGGCGTATAGAAGTATCCAAAATGAAGTACCTTCATCGTCATAAATCACTCAGTATAGTTCTCCATCTCAAGCAGCTCTACTTCCTAGATTCTCCAGCCTTCCTAAAGTTCACACAAACCAAGGTTTCCCGACTAGTATTTCCAGAACCTTCCAATCAATATTTCCCAATTTTTCTGTAGAGATGCCCTTCTCGGCTTTTTAAATCATAGCTCAGATGTCCGAGCTGAAGATATTGACTGTAGAGGGGCGTAGAAACCCGCCATGTAGAATAGCTTTTCCTTCCCGTTCAGTGAGATAGGCCGTCAACTTCTGGAAGCCGGATCTGATGTTCTGCTTCCCTAGTCACATCCAGCTTGGGCAGCATTTTTTGCTCTACGCCTTTCAACCGACTTGGCATATAGCCAAGTTGATATCAAATGATACCAGAACAGTACTATCCACAAGAGGAATATTAATAATACAACCACGGCGGCTCCAACCATCGTGAAAACGGTAAACCCAAATGATACTCGATTAAATGCGCCATTATCTTTTAACTCAGAGGTTGTTAATCCCAACTGCATTGCGGATAGCATAACAGATAGGTAGGCAAATAGCGCGAGTATCCATGCAAATTTACGTTGGAAAAACGCCTGATACCAACTTGGGGTTGCCATAAATCCCCGAGTGAGAGTCCTTGCAGATATCAATGAAGGTAGGACGCGATACATAGTGTTCAAGCGAGTGAGACGTAACTCGCCGTATCTGTATCTATCACTGACCTGAGCGAGGGTTCTGACATCTATATGCTCATGAAAAGATGTGGAGAGAGAAATCCAGTGGTCCCATGTGAGGGCTGGGGGAAGCAGATTGCCGTCTTGGGCTATTCTAAAGTCCGACTGATGTCGAACAAGCCACGTGTAGGACAAAATTATCCCACACGCACTGCGGTGAAGATTTTTGTCCTTATTTAAATAGTCATTCCATACAGATTGTGCGAACAAGAACTCGGGAAGCGGTTTAAGGAACAGTTTGTGCTTGAACCAGACAAGATGTTCATTTGGGTCTTCTGTTAATGATATTTGACGGCTGAGTAAGATCTGGCGGTGAAGAGGTCGAGCAGCATGTGGAAATCCCGAAAGCCATAAGAAGTTTTGAATGCATGCTAGCTTGGGAGTTGATAACTCTCGGGAGAGGAATGCGGGGATATCATCAGTGGTGAACTGAGGCTCTCCGCTTTCAAAATATACGGGTGGAATGTGGCTCTTCCAATCCACAATATCCAAAGGAACGTCTTCAGAAAAACAAAATGGTATTTGAAGGGATGGCGGCGGTTCCTAAGCGTGAAGTTAGAATTGTAGCCTAGAATTGATGCGGCAAGGCTGGCGTTTTTAGGGGGAAGTTATCCTTACACCTTTCGCCGTAGAGACAGTAGCCTTATCAAGCGCCATAAGCGATTTAAAAATGTCTTAGCTAGAATACTCTGTGGGGTGGTTCATATCCTAGAATATTGGATAATGAAGACAATGATATCTATTGCGCTTGCTCCTGAAATTTCTTTGTATGTAATTTCTAAGCCACAACTCCAGCCGCATGGCCCACTAAGCGAGGCTGATTGAGAGCCTATTTTAATTCGCCCCAATTCTTATCAGACAAGCTAGGCTGATATTTTGTACAGTACATTCAATTAAATTTTAATTAGAAAAGCCTTTTCAAAAAAAAACTTATATGAAAATCATATAATTTTATTAATAAGACAAATCTGAAGTAGGAAATAAAGCCTAAAAATGTAGTAAATACACGCATGTGAAAGTTAGATTAGTATCCACACGGCATCGAGCCAGTGCCAAGGCCAAAAGGCTACAGGATTCTCATTATTGCGAATACACCAAACGCTGTACATACGTATTGCGCAGCCTACATTATGTGACAAGACGCAACGGCGAGTATTAGAAATAAAATTATAGTACCTGTATTAGAGAAATCACTATGCAAACGAATGGGTAGTAATTAGTATCACAGTGAAACCATGAAATTTGAATGCATTCTCTTGCGCTCTAGAGAATTATCTTGAGGTCGATCTACTCTTCGCCATACCAGAAGCCTATCCCCAAATCTCAACACATATACAGGAAGATATTAAGTGGCCTAAGAGATTCAATGTGTGACGACATGTCACGTGATCCTTATGTGACTATGGTCAATTTCGCTACAGTGTCGTATGGGTTGCGGATCCTAATCTTACTTTGTATATTAGCTAGCACCTACACTCTCTTTTCTTCTCTCTCTTTATATTCTTAATATCCTTCGTACTAGACCGATAGAATAGGCACAGTTCAGACATAGAAACGCACTCCCAAATGCCTCTTTTCATGCACGTGACATTTTGCGTCGTTACATTATAGACACTCCGCTCACCATATTGTAAAATATATTAGCAAAATTAAAAAAAATTAAAAAAAAAGAGTTATCATAAAGTTAAATAGTAGAGGACTGTAAGATTAATTGTTTCTTGAATAAAAAATTAAACGTATAGTCACGGTGTTGCTATCTTTAACCGCTCGCTAAACCGGCCCATAAGCGCACGTGCCTCAGACTCAGATCAACGACCCGACCCCTCGGAAACCGCGTCCTCACAATCAGATTCCTCAAGCTCATTCTCTTGGTTAAGATAATATTCTCTAGAGGGTGGGTATTATCTTCTTCAGGGGTGCATACCACAATCTATGTCATCATTACCAAGACCGATGTCGGTATCAACATATGTCGAATTGATCTCAGTATCAGTCTCTTCTTGCTCATCTACAGCAGCAAAACAACTCTCAGTGTCCGATCTATCGCTGTCAACGGAAGAGGCTGATGGCGGTTAATAGCGTCCATATGGTTTGATCTATCAAAAGTGGGGAAGAAGACGATAATAAGAAGAAAGAAGGCACTCTACACAACTGAAGGTATTTCGAGCAGCCCGCTGGGCGAGGAGCAGAGGAAGCGAATTGAAGAGAGTAAGAGGACGGCAGAGAGACAGAGAGAATTGAAGGAGGGAAAAGATAGACTATGATAGACTGTGTGATAGGGGGGAGAAGGGCCTCCTCCGTTCACCATGACGAACCACCAGAGAGGGGGGGGCCATTTTTGGCTCCTTGTTTTCCGCTTTTCAGAAAAGGTTAGCATGAAGATGATTTATTATCAAGGAGCCAGCCTCCCGCATCGGGAACGCGTGCACGAGCCGATAGTTACGATTGCAATGAAATGAATTATTGATTATTTGTTCAGTGTTTCTATCTCACATGTTTTTCCAAGGAGTTAGTTGCCACAGGGCACTTCTGGAAATAGAAACACTTTACTAGTACTTTTATTGTATAGTTTTGAGATTAAATAGACCATAACATGTCTTAATAGAATTTTCTTTTATCTTACTAGAGTATTTAAGTTAGAACATAAAGTTTGGCCGAACTAGTAAACTTAGGGATAGCAAAGACTGATATCTGTTTTGAGAAGCCGGCGAGGAAGTTCTAGAAGACTGGTTTTGATAACCTTAACATAGGAACTCCTCGGGGATAAGTATGGAGTTTTTTAAGACACATTGGATATAGCGAAATGGTGAAGTAGAAGTACTGCTTCTTGGCTATGTAGAAATGCAAGGAAATCCTTTCAATACAAGAAGTTGGCTACCTATTGATAGCTTTCGGAGGGCTGCAGATGCGGAAATGGAGCGCTTTGCAATTTATTCTCTCTGTTTCTGAGCTATTCTTCAATTTAGAGTAATTAGAGAAGAGATAGAATAGCTCGGAGAGAGCTGTACTTCTTCTGCACCTTGTATCAGATGTGTTGCCGTGACAGGAAGGTATCAATATTAGAGGTATCAAAGCATCATGCTATCACGCATCGAAATTGCCCAGTCTCGTAAACCTAACTCCTTTGCCCGAATAATAAACCTGCCTTCATCTGCCTAGCCACTCAGCTCCACAGGTACTTGACTCGTAGCCTCTTTATGGTCTACTGGTGAAGTGAAAAGTTCTGGGAGCTTCTTTTGCGAATCGAGTTCCATCGGATGTTCCTGCTTGACTTCCTCCTGTGGTAGTTGCGCCTCTGCAATTTTCCCTCCTCCTCCTCCTCCTCCTCCTCCTCTCCTCTTCCTTACATAGAAGTACCAACTTATCGCCGCCACAAGAGCTAAAAATGCCACTGCTGCACCGACACCTATCCCAGCCTTTGCTCCTGTCGAGAGACCAGCGCTGGAAGTGCTAGGCAATAATACACTTGACGGTACAGAAGACGTTTGACTTGGAAGTGTCGAGGAGAAGCTGGCGCTCGAGATAGTCGCTGAAGCAGGACTTACAAAACCGAAAGATTGCACTGCACCACTATCCGTGAAGTTTAGGTAGCTGGATCCGAAGATGCCTGACGAGTTCAAATCCTGTACTCGGAAGAAGAAAACGTCGGAATCGCCGAGGCTGAACCCCGTTGTTGTCACGGTCCATACAAAATTGTCATCAGTGAGACTATCTAAGAGGATATTGTTAGCGCGAGGGACTTGGGCATGGAACGAATCCGGGGAGAATGAGGGGAATAACCCGCTAAGATGACGGGGCCGTTGGCCTGGCTATCTCCCAGCTGCTGGTATATCTCCAGTCGAAATTTTGGAAATTGTGTCACCCATGACACATTCAACACATCCCCAAGCGTGAAGACGGAGTTATTGAAGCTATCCGGACCCGAAGGCGGCGGAAAGACAAAATTGTTGAATTGGTCTTGGGTAACGATCACGGAGCCCATGGTGTTGGGGCTTGTCTGACTGGCTAAGAATGGGGGAAGAAGAAAAGAGAGTTTCTAGAGAGTTTCTTGCAGCAGAAGACGAGCAAACGAAACTGCAGATGAGATAGAGAAAGCGTATGAAGGGGGGGGGGGGAGGGGGGGGGGGGAAGAAATGGCGGGGACGTTTAGCAAAGGACCG
>JAPZPC010000197.1:0-67801 GCA_037952705.1 Haplographium delicatum
TAAATTCTACCATGCCAACACAATTTTTTACCAAACCCACCCCACTTAAAAACCTAAATATTCTTTTACCGCTTCATCGGGGACAAAATTTTCCCGTGAAAACCCCCCCCCCCCCCGAGTTTCTTCGCCGCTATCTCATATTGATGAGACTTCTATGCGATTGTACGAGCAAGTTAGAGTCAAAACAATGTACCATACAATTTTACATTAGAATATTGTAACTTGTCCGAAGATGCGGAGTTAAGCGAACCATGCTGCCCTGATGCGTTGTCAAGCTGAGCCACGCAGCTAAGCATCACGCAGCTAAGCATCGAGCAGCTCAGGCTCGTTCTAAAGCCTCAACTTCTTCCTTCGTATTTCGCATCATACACTCAGTGACCTCCTAGTTGATAGTGCAGCTTATTATCTGGATACCCCCGGCTGGTCCTATTAAAATATGGCCGAATCCATCGGATTTGCTGCCAGCGTGGTTGGCCTTGTCGGCCTTGCTGGCCAGATTCTAGAAGGCTGTCTTTTCCTAAAAGGATTTCTTGACGATTTGAAAAATGCCCCAGATGACATTAAGCATCTATCTATCGAGATTGAGATCATTCAGGATGCCTCAAAACATACCAAGAGACTCATCGAACAAATTGCACAGTCTGGCTTTACCATCGACGAATCCGATTATGAGCCTACCATGAAACAATGCGTTGAGGCTGTCAGACTCCTTGGGAAACAAATTGCACAATATGCAAAGAAATTCCAAGGAATGGATTGCGAGAAGTGGTGGGACAAGATGAAGACGGTAACTAGAAAAAGGGCATTTAGTGAGCAAATGCTACGCTTGGAGAGAGCGAAGACACAGATTATAATGGTACAACAGAATATATCCTTGTAGGCTCCTTTCTATAGTCTATGCAAGTAGTAAAATACTAAGCTGTAGACAGAGCTTTGCAACGTAACAATAGCGAACTCATGCAAAACACATATCAGTCTATTGAGCTTCTTTGCAGCTCTTCTACGACCACAAGGACAATCCTTAGCCAGCTATCTGAGCAAGGAGAGACTTCGGCCATAATAGCAAACCGCTCAAACAAAATAATCTCATCGATGGCTGGTAGAGTCGATGCGGGGATAAATCAAGTAAACCGTCGATTACAGAATATTCAACTTGGCCTTGAGAATATAGTTACCGATGCTATATCAAAGGCACTTCAGAGTCATCAAGAAGGTCTTATGCAATATGAGACCTCGAACAATATTTCTACCAATGAATCCGAAGTTCAATCTCCCCATAGAATATTTAAACGGCAGCCTTGTCGATTCAAGCGCTCTCGAGTGCTCTACAAAAGTCTATATCATACCTTACTATTTGATGTTGAAGTTACAACTTCAGAAGAAGCTGTAGCTAATCAGGAATCAGATGTAGAGAGCCATATAATCTCCCCTACAGGGGAGGAGATTCAGATATTACAGAAGACCACTAAATATTACTTTCGATCAAGAATTCCTTTTTGGAAACGTGGTATGAGTTTAAAGGTTGCAAACTCAGGTCTTAATTGGGGTTGGGACATTGGCATGCAGCTCAACTGCCATGGACTTTTCGACAACAACTCGCCGGTCTTCAAAGCCGCAACGAGTTTAGACTTCGTTGAAATGACCCGGCTCTTCACCAATGGTCTTGCGTCACCGTATGATCGAGCACATAGATGCTTTGGTTGTACGCGTACAAAATATGAAGGAATGTCGCCATTTGATATTGTTTTAGATGAGTATATTATTCGTCACCATTTCCATACCTATAAGTACTCCTTCGGCGAGTTACAAGGTGCGACAAGGCTGCTGCAATATTTACAGCCATTTACGAACAGAATTTCATCAGGTGTACTCTTTCAAATGTTAAGGCTTATGCGAATGGAGGTGCTATATGAGACAGATATTGAGAAAACACTAAGAGGGATCTTCCGGAATATCCGCGAGGATCCTTTTGAAAACATCGAAATTGGACTAGACTTGACTTTAGCATCGATGCAGAACCCAATATCACATTTTATTCAGACACAAAATTACTGGACTATAGATCTATACTGCCACTCAAAGAAGCTTCGTTCTAATACATATTTCGAAAACGACCGGCAGATGCTGAAAGATCCTCTAGGCACAGGGGCTAAAGAGGCTTTGAATCGGGGCCTCGTGTATTCTCCTTACGAACCAGATGATTTTTTCCACAGACCAGAACAAGCAGTACACATTCTGTTGAGAATTTGCTACATGAACAAGAGGGTGGATTTATATGATTGCTGCAAGAATCGAATGGCGATTCTGTTTAACAAAGGTTTTAATCCTCGGATACCGTTATCATGGATATCGAATAATAGAACCATCTATTATCCAAGCAGAAAAATATCTGCTATTGAATTTGCTCTTAGATTTGGCATGGAAGACTTAATATGTGCCGCTCTGGTTATGGCCAACTGGTCCATGAGAGACATCCAAGATGCTTTCGATGAAGAGCTTTATACTGGGATGAGCCTCCTGTTTGATCCAGAATTTCATTACCGATCCCGAGAGGATTGCCGTAGAGATTTTGTGTGGAAATTGACAACGGGTGGTTACTCAGATCTTAATTATGAACAAATTCGGGCTGTAAGCAATGATATACGCACAAACATCGGTATAAAATACAGGCGTGGGGTAAAGCGCATGATAGAATCGGCAAATAAGGCATATCTTCAAAAAACCACACCTGGATCATGGCCGGAGGAAGGATCAATTCGTCTGATTCCAGGGGTCGATTTTGAAAAGAATTATGTTTTTCCAGAAGATCGGATTGATCATTGGCCTTGTGTCCGAGAGCTTCTGGAAGAAAAAGGAGAAGGCAGCATATTTTAGAAAGACAGCTTGAACCCGCCATCCGCTTTGGTACACCAGGCAGAACTTCGTCAAAATATTCGAGGTTGACGAGCATACATGTACAGTCTTTGCCTTCTGATTGTTTGCTTCTATAATATTATATCCAGATATTATGCCTAAGAAATTATGTCAAAAATAAAGTTTTTAAATTTTAATTCGCAATTTAAAATAATATGTCATCATCCCAAATTTATTCTTTAGAATACTTCATTCAACTCCAGGTTCTAAATTGCATAACTTATAGTAATAGTTAATACTGGCAGGTAGGGTCAAGCAATGTTAAAATTGACTGCGAAATATCATCTTGATTTAACTCTCTATTCCATGTTCACTAGAACTAATCAGATACTATAGCTTTGAAAATTCGGCTTTCCTTGGCCCAACATAACCAAATAAGTACGCTGCTACTTTTCTCATCTGTATTTCCTCGCTGCCTTCGGTTATACGGTAACGACCTGTCAAAGTGAGCCTGGGCGTCCTGATTTTAGAAACTTAAGTTAACTCACGATGATGCCGATAGATATGTTCAAACCTAGAGAAATTCAGTTACGGCAGGTCTATATGTCTGGTTGGAACTCACGCTCTATGTCGAGAATAACCAATCCCACCTACGAAGAAGTTTCAAATGTCAATGATAGTACCTGGGAAACTATATATAGAGCCACTCACCATGGACTTGAATTGCTTGATCTGCTGCCTGAGTACAGAGCCTATTCCCCCAATACTTCTCTCGGTCAGTCTTTACCCTAGATCCGAACCAAAAAACTTACATTGCACATAGACACCTTATCTCCTAAATCCCGCTCAATCTCCTTCTGCGTTAAGCCATCCATCTGAGAGGCAGTTTTCAAAACCAACAACTTCAACATCTCTGCCTGGGTAGCTAGTTCAACAAGCGGGAACTGAATGGCTTGGTTGGTAGAGAGTTCCTTTCCAAATGGTTTTCTCTTCCTTGCATATTTCACGCTCTCTTCGATGCAGTATTCTGCAGCCCCGAGAGAGCTAGCTGCTTGCCGCAGTCGATTTTCGTGAACAAATGTTTGAGCTATAGGTAAGCCATGACCGACTTTCCCCAGGACCGCAGAATCGGGAACGAAAACCTCGGTGAAGCTCAATGCTATGTGGTAATTAGTAGTTTCTTTTTTCTCTTGTTTCTAACCAGGGACTTACTGGCGTGATCTGTTGGCATGTTGAATGTCCACTCGTAAGACTCAATCTTGAAACCAGGAGTATTCTTTGGGACAAAGAAAGCAGTGATGCCAATAGCATCTCCAGCTTTACCATGCGTTCTTGCAAACACGAGGCAGTGTGTTGCTCTATGCATCCCGCTAATCCACATCTTCCCACCATCAATCACCCATCCATCAACCTCATTTTTCTTCGTCTTTACGGCATGGGTAAACATATGAGTAGCATCACTTCCATGGTTTGGTTCCGTCAAACCAAAAGCGAAGCTTACCTTCCCTGCCAGTCTTCCGGCAATGAACTCCTTTTTCTGATCTATAATTCGTTTAGCATCCAGAAAGATAAAGAGAATAAATAATAACATACCGGAAGTCCCAAACTCCTTCACCATAAGTATATCAGGGAAATTCCCAACAATACTATGCTCGTTCTGTAAATCATTAAACAAGCCTAGCCCTTTCTTCGCTAGGTGCATCCTGATAGCCGCCATCCATAAATTCCCACCATTCCTCCCTCCAAACTCCTCTGGGAGGCAGAAACGATAGAAGCCAGCCTCGTCAGCGAGTTTACGAGCTTCGGCTAAGAGCTCCTCCCAGTCGTCGCGGGGAAGGCCTTGGTTGTCCCAATCCGTGCGGGCATGCTCACGCCGGTGGTCGAAGAACCGCTCATTGTCGTTGGACGCTTGAAGCGGTGCTATTTTAGTAGCGATGAAATTGTCAATTTCTTCAAGATAAGCTACGAGATCAGGTGGGAGGCCGAAGCTCATAGCTCCATGGGCGGGGTTGGGAGACATTTGGTCGAGCAGCGGGGACTGTCATTCTAGAATGGCTCCATGAGAGGGCTCACAACCCCAAGATATTCTACCAGTAATAAAAGTAGTTTCCTATTTACAAATTGTTTATTAGGGACGGGTTGGCGAAAGAGTATAGCGACAAGTTTATTTAAATGTGGGGTTCACATACTTTTACGGTACTATAATGCGGGGAACCGAATGACAACCTCGGAGTGCCGAGCCGATGAACTGGCTCCGAGTCATAAAGAATTAACGTGTAAATTGTAAGGTGTAGATAACACACTTCAAAGAGAGCAGCCCATATTTTGAAACATGGTTGTATTTAGCTAAAGATTTGAGATATTTACGAAATAACCTAGCTGGTGAGTAACATTTCCATTAAAATGGATACCGTGATGTGCATCTGGTATTGCTCCACTGCGCGACGACTTCCCGGTCCAGTCCAGCCTCTAAATCTAGAGAACGCTCGGAAATGCAATTATAGTCCCATCCGCACCTACGCCGTTTCATGCAAGCCGTGCCCATACTAAGACCTCCAATGAATAGCGGTGAAAAGGTATGCGCCCTTGAAGTGACCAGTGTTACGTCACTTTTGAGCAGGCTCTTCCTCCGATCCCCATCGGCGCGCTTCGTCACCTTTCGTCCAATCCTTTTCGATGTAGCCCAATTCTCTCTTCACCTTTTCAACTGTTTGGACATCGCCGGTGTTTTTGCCAATGTTATCACTGATCTTGACAGCAGGGTTCCCATTGGCCGAGCTCAATTTGATAACAATGTTAAGGGGAGTTGACTTTTTGCCAGTGCTTTGGTGAACAAAGTCGTTGGTAAAGAAAGTACCAACCCCAAATGTGCAGTTCAAGCCAGCTTCATCAGAGATTTTCTTATATTCAAGGCAAGATTCGATGTTGAGAGAGTCAGAAAAGACAATAGTCTTTTTCTCAGTAATGCCTTGCTGGTCGTAGAACTCCCGCATAATCTTCACAAAATTTGCAGGATCACCAGAATCTTGTCGAACACCAACGAAAACCTCAGCAAAGGTTTTAGCTTTTGTGCTTGAATCAACTTTCTCTTCCTCTCCTACGGCATTGAGCCGTGGAACTGGTTGACAAAATGACCGAAGGAAAACGGGGGTGCCGAAGGTATCCGTAAGGGCAATGCCCAAAACGCCCTCACCAAAGCATTCAACCCAATAGCTCAGCGCAGTCATAGTTGCGGTCTGATAATCTCCTGTGATCGCCGCAACACCCATAAACCATTCATGCGCAACCGTTCCAATCGGAGGAATCCCGAATCTCATTGCAAGATGAACATTGCTCGTACCAGAGATCTGGCCAGGGAGACCAATCTTTTCACCTTCTTTCTTTGCTGCCACCAGGCCACGGAAGACTAGTGCTTGAGTATGATAGTCTCTCCTCCTCCTGGTGCCAAACTCCGAGACTATGCAGCCTGCCTCGAGGAGGCGCATTCCCTTAGCCTTCGCCTTCTCCTCTTGCCCGTCATATGTCCAATCGGTGTCCATAAAACGGAAGTATGCCTCGCTTGTGAGAGCTAGCAGCGGGATCTCATACAGAATCGTCTCAACCCATAGCCCTTTGATCAGGAGGTCAACTTCCCCAATATCACTGTCACTTCCGGTATCCTCGACTGGTTCGAATGTGGGTACGATTTGTTCTCGAGGGTTGAGCCGGAAATCTTTGAGAAAATCAAGGTAGGGTTTGTTCAAGTATGTGCAGGTCTTCTGTAAAAAGAGCAGCTCGTCGTTCGAGAGCGCAATGTTGCCCAGTTCTGATACGTGTTAGCGGCTAGATTTTACACTGAAGGAGGGCGAACCTACTGTTGATTTGGAGTTTGAGCCAATCGAACGCGGCTCTAGAGAGCTTTTTGTCCGGAGTTCTGTTCTTGAAAGCATATGTTACCTGGACATTGGGAAAATACTTTAAGACAGCGCATTGCATCGTCAGCTTGTAGAGATCAGTATCCAGGAAGGAGATGACCCCTTCTGGGAAGGGAGAGGATCCATTGAAGTCCATGATGACGAGCTGTAAGGGCTGAAGAGGATGATGGATAGGTTTCTCCTAGTTATTGAGAGAAAGAGAGAAGAGGAATGCGTGTCGAAGCCTGCATGAGTAATAGACACACAAGGCTCTGGGCGGGTATGTGTAGGCGCAAACACAAACCCGTCGCAGCGGTTACGGATCGGCGATAAGATAGATCTAAGGCTAGAAAACCCTTTGACAGTTAGAGCTATAAGTAAGCGAAGCTATGACCCGGTGGGGGACAAGACGAAGTATTTGAGCAAAAGCTCGTAGGCTAAGATTAGGAGGAATGCAGGCAACCGACACGATTCACGTAGCTATTTGAAAAGAGAGTCATATAAGTTGCGCGGCACCTAGACGCCCGCCTTACTAAACCTGCAGGAACCTAGAAAGTATCAGAACATCCAAGGCTCTAGAGAGTGCTAGTAGCCAAGGCCCGAAGGCTTCCTCAGATTTGCCTTACACAAAGCCTTCGGCAAAGGGTTGAGACCCCCCACTAACTCGTAAGTTTACCCCACTAGGCTGATTATGTAAAAACTAACCTGTCAAGCTGAAAGAAAAGAAAACCGATCTGGGAAAAAAGTAAGAGAATCTAAGAATAAAAAAAGATTCAAAAAGATTATCCTACTCATTGCGAAACTGCAAAATGTAAAATTGACCATGCCCGGGATCGAACCGGGGACCTGCTGCGATATGTGCTCGGAAGAGAATGTAAAGCAGACGTGATAACCGCTACACCACACGGCCAATAATAATGGGCTCCGCACCTTATTTTCATTTATACGGAAACGTTGTTATGTTAGAGTTGCCTCCGATATCCATTTGATTTGTGCGTGACCTGTTAACCGGAACCCAAGAACAGTAAGAAATAATCATTAAATATGATTTAACTATCCCTTTTCAAACTGTACACATGTAGAGACATCCAAGCTTTAAATTTCTATTTTATATCTGGTTTATTCTTTATTTTTCCTAAAAAATAATTAGGAACTTACTCCTATCCCTCTAAAAAGAGCATCTTGACTTTCAAAATGACTATGACCTGTCTACCAACTCCAGTTTTTCTAATATGAATCTTGACAATACATTTTCCAGCACTACCATCCATCCGCACAGGTTTCTTATCTCATAGTTTACGCATCGTCCTCGTTAGAAAATATAAAAGCCAAGTTTTATTGCGTATCCACATAAATTCTCCTCATTAACTCAGCAAGTTTTAAAACATCGTCTTTGGCCCACGGCACTAGAGAGATGTCAGATTCTTTGTATTCAAGGCTGATATTTCTCCGGATAGTTCTATTGAACACAAGTTTATAATCTCAGGGGAGTGAGCTTACTGGCATGATGGTAATCAATCTCAAAAACTGTCGAAGCAAACCTATCGTAGTAAGTGGATAGCTGTTTTTTGCCGTTGCCATAGTTTACATCTTTCGTTCCATGTAGATGCAGCGTTGGAATGGCGATCAATTCCGCGCTTTGGAATGAGCTCATTTCAGCTATAATGACGTTAGCAAACACACTCATTCCGTTAAATAGTTGAAACTCATACAAATATCAGAAACCATGGGCGCACCACCGCCCATGCAAAGGACGCCAAATCTGAAATCAATATCCTCATTCAGGTGTCCCAAACCCATCTCCTTCATTTTCTGCTGATGCAACAACAAACCTCCCACAATCCTCGTCCCCTGACTAAATCCCATACAACCTACCCACTCTCCACCATCTCCCTGCTCTCTGATCAGTCTCAGAACCCTCTCTATCCCGCCTTCACCTCTTTCCGCCTGGGCTTTCCCGTCAGAAAACTCCACTCCACTTTCCGATTTGCAAAACCAGGTTCTGTACGGTCCGTATTTCTCATAAGTGAAAAACGGGAGCACACCGGGGCCGGCTTCGCGTTCATACGGAGCATCGAAAAACACGAATTCGAAAGTTGTGGCCAGGATTTTTTGAAGAGCCTCGCATTGCACCTTGAAAATCGCGGCGGTGGATCCACCGCCGTGGAAGCATGCGATGCGGGGTACAGGTGCCATTTCCGAAGCAGAAAGTTGTGACTGGAGAAGGGAAGGAAACTTCTCTTGTTATTCAAAAAAGAGCCAGCTCGAAACTTGTAAGATATTCATTCCCATATAAGATTTTGTTTACAAAAGAAAGATGACAGAAAGCTGAGTAAAATCACATGGAGGAAGTTGGGGAAGACCGTCGGTGTCCGAAAACGTTGCTGACTCATCAACGAAGCCTCTCTGTTATTCGTTTCAGATGGGATTGTGTTCAGATGAATCATGCAAAGCTGGTATTTAGTATCTTTTATCTGTTTGTGGGCCAATCATGTGTTACAGTGACACAATCCACAGACACATCCGTTTGCTCAAGTGTTCCACAAAGGGCTTATACCCTTACTATTTTCGCTCCCCGAGCTCGGTTCCCAACACTCGGGATCCTCATCAACGTCCAGACACGATAGATCAGATTATAGAACAATTCAATTTGGGTATAAGTAACGCCTGCTGACGAAGCATACCTTCAATGAAGGGAATAATAAATGATGGTTTGATATCAACTGCCCATTCTTTAAGTGCCCATTCGCCTCTCCAAAACGCCCTCACTATGCCGCTGGCCCAGTGGGGTCCAATAATAATATGTTCACTGCAAAAGATCAGAATTGTCTGCCGCGATCTCTCTCTTCGACTCTTTTTGAGGTTTCGCTTCAATTTGTTGCCATTGGTGCCAGCTGTTAGGAGCTAAATATAGCATTAGCATTAAGTCATATAATTTAAGAAGGGATTGCATGCCTAGCAGAATGTATCTATTCATGGCTTCTCTGAAACGACTTTTATATTCCTAGATGAAGAGTCAGTAGATTATAAGCCAATAATCACTAGGCTAGATATCTCTACCTTTGGTGATGTGACAGTTGGTCGATTCCGGCCACGATCTAAAAATAAGTTAGTCAGAAGTCAACGTAGCCAGCTCGACGATCTTCAAACCTTTAATCCAAGATTCTAATTTTTTATCCTGGAGACTGTTAGCTACAAGATGTTTTTCTTTCGCGCCAAATAGAACATACCCATGTGTACGTGCGGACAACATCTATGATGCCAACGACTAGTTCTTTTCGAGCCTTCGGTTGCGTCAGCAAGAGAGCAAATAAACAAACAGGACAACATACATCATCAACTGCTACCATTAAGGAATAATCCATCACATCATTCATTTGAAGGAATAATGTATCGTTGAAAATAGCTGCTCGGAGAAGCTTTTTTGAATGCTAAAAAATGTCAGCCTGATAATATCAAATTCTTGAACGATGGCATACCTCTCTAGCGAAGAGGGGCGACTCATAAATGAACTCGACCATGTTTTCATCCAGAAGAACTTCGTTTTGTTCTCCCGTCGACTGGATTTTACGGTTACGCATGGATCCCTTGAGGTCGAAAATGCGAGTCGGTGAACGGTCGTAGAATAGATTTTCCATAACAAGAACATCCCACTTGATTTCCGTGCCTGTGACAGGATTTTTGATCATAATTTGATAGAACCCAAGCATCTTCGCAATAACTGTGGGAAGTTCGTGGAAGAGTGCTTTAGCCATAATGTTAAAATAAGCAGGTGCAAAATTTAAGAAGGCTTGCGTCTCGATCGGGGAGAGAGATTTCACCACCAATCTGTCATCAAGGGTTTTCAAGAAAACAGATTTCGTTTTGCCTCCCTTAGAATCCCATTTCAGACATCGTGACAGTGACTCCACAATACGATCAGCAACCCCGCACTTTCGCCTCACGGCATCAAACTGCTCAGCAAAGAAGATTTTGCATTGCATCCTGGCCGAGCCATCCATGAATGAGTACGCTAGGTGAGTCCCAGTAGACCGAAGAAGAGCTTGCTCAACTTCGGCTTGATCAACACCGTCATCGCAAAGATCGGGTGTGCTGGATTGGCCAGTAGATGAATGTTCCACTTTTCTGCTACTTGCTCGGCCTTGGGCACGCTTATCTTCTAGCTTGTCCTTATAGTCTTGGGTGTTCAAAGTAAAGGCGATTAAAGAACTGGGTTCGTCTTCTCGTACAATGACATCTATATCTGCAAATATATGCTCTCTAGCATTGATCGGATAGTCAAGAGGAGTCCACCCGCTGGCTGATCTCTCGGCCCAGAAATTTGTCAACATCTTTAAAAGGCTTGATTTTTCGTGCTTCGGTATCTCAAGAGGCATATCAGAGTTAGGTTTACCCGCACGTAAAGACTCTGCTATTTCAGCCGCTCCAGGTATAATATCTTCGAGCAAAGAATGTTCTGTATCACTTGGGCCTCCATCGTCATCAGAACAAGTGAGACTGGCATTATGTTGATTGTCATCTGTTTCAGCTTCGGTTACCGTCTCGTCAGCCGTTGCTGTTGCATTCGTTGGAGAATGAAGCTCTGTGTCACCCAGCGCACTCTCCGTTTTTATGCCAGCAAGATCCCCAGCAGCACCACCAGAATTTTTGTCAGGATGAGATGGTTGAACGGCTAACAAGTCTGCATCGCTAGGTCCACTCTCCTCAACAGCTTCGTTAGCGTCCTTGTAAACTTCAACTATCGGTTTTGAGGATGCTTTCGGGAATGCCCGCGACTGGGTGACTTTTGCCGCACGTTGTTTTCTATCTCGTAGGCGTTCCTTTTCAAACTCCCGACTCAGCTGTTCAAAATGTTTTGCCAGTGTGGAGACGTTTGGGTCTCTGTGTTTGCCATGAACAGATCTTGGAATCAAAGAATGACCAGGTTTTCGAGCTTTCAAAGTACCAAGACCTAGCCTTTCAGAGAGCTTTTTATCACTTGGTTTTATAAGCTCGATTGATGCAGACTTAGAACTTTCGGGGTTACTATCAGTACGTAGTTTGCTTTCTTCATATCTGATTTGATTTTTGTTTGTTGAATGTGCCTTACGAAAGGTTCCGGCGGGCTGTGACTGAGTACGATTGAGTGGAGGAGAAGTAGCTGCCCCGATTCGCCTCGAGACACCTCGCTCAGAAGGTCGCGGGATCCCAGACGCTTCAGATGCACCAGCAGTAGATTCGCCCGAAGCAGGAAAATTGGCTTTTCTGAGCCTCTCTACTCGTTCTGATAAAGTAGATGATTCCAAGTGGGCATCGGAAAAATGGGGGAGAGGAGGCACAGATGCCAAGGGGCTTGTTGGGCTTGATATGGCCATGGAAGCAGGGGCATCGGATGCCTTTGTTTGGTTGACTTCATCTTGCTTTGGAAATGCCAGATCCAGATGCTCTATCCCTTCACGATCTAACTCAGAGGCAGATGGCTGACCTGCTTGCATTCGTCGCGGCATCTGTTCTTCAAGCGGGATATCCACATTATTTATATGGCCTTTTTCTTCCATAGAAGTTGAAACTTCGTGGGCCTCTTCCGCAGAAACATTGGAAGGATTTCGAGTCAAATCTAGAGAAGTGTTTGGTGACTTCTCATCCACATCCGAGATAAGATCGGTGGCATCTGCCGAGTTGATAGAAGTTTGTGACTCATCCCGGTCCATGAACATCTTTTTAAGTTGCAGAGCAGCAAGCCTTCTGATATCCTTTTCAGATGGGAAGAAATTAGCATCAAAGTCAGCGAAAGCATCATCCCATTCCGCTACCCTCTCCTGCATGGCGCGAACAGCCCTGTTGAGAGGGATGATCTCGTAATATTTGGAGTCCATGTATTTATCCTGGAGCTTTTTAATGAGCGCGGCGTGCTCTTCTTGTGCACGCTTGGTAAGTCTTTCAACTTCGGCTTTACAAGCTTCGACTTTTTCAGGAGCAACGCTGTCGATATTTATACCCTTGATTCTTGAATGTACTGATGCCATATAGCGATTCCAGCGTTCCTCGATTTTCGTGAATAAATCGTTCTTCAGTCTTAGATCATTGTCTACTTTCCAGGTAATCCTTGTTCGCGGTACAACGATCTCTAGTAAATCGATGGGGTCGTAATATATACGGACTGCAACATTTCGGAACCCAAAATAGCGTATGTGATCCCGATGGATATCGTGTGGACAGAAGCCAGTCCTGGGTCTTAATTCGCTACTCCAAAAAGACAATTCAAGATATTTTCCAAGAGAATACTTCCACGTACTCTCTGACATTGGAATAACTTGCGTCTCTTGTTGACATATCTTGCAGGAACTCCACATGAGAATAGAATCTTGTAATCCCTTGATTTTGCATGGAGACTTGTCTACAAACACGGTTAAACGTGCTTCGCCATGTACGTAGGTCCTGTGGTGCTCTGACATCTTTCGTTCACAACCGTTGGACGTGCAGATGGTATTGACACTCAAGCATAAATCTTCCACGTATTGCCCCAAGGTGCAATCAGGATCAAATTCGGCGTGCTCATTATAAAATGCAAGAGCTAGGAGTTCTGGGCCTGTACACGGTATTGAAGTTGCCGTACACACCACCGTGTATAATACCGTGATATTTTGGTGAGCATATGGATCAAAAAGGTTGATATTTCCTTGAATATAGTTTTCCCACTGACGTGTTTGCGTTTGGTGGTTGTGCAAAGCCTTGTCGTATTCTGCATCATGAACTGCATGCAACACCTCCATGATCTGCTTGGGTGCTCTGTTGACTGTTTCATGGACCATCTCGGGCTTGATGAGCTGGAATTTCTGGGGCTTTGATTTCTCAATACCGGTTTGCTCCTCAAACGTATCTTGATCTCTCAGCCTCTTCAGATACTCTAGCCTCCTCTCTTGTTCTCGAGCTCTCACTAATAAATATGGCAGCACAAACCTCACAAAAGGCGAGGCAGATAAAACCCTCGTTTGATGTTTCGCCACCATGTCACTGTAGAAGGTGGGCATGGGGATATCCTCTGGCAACTGGTCTTCGTGAGATCCGTGCGCATGAGACTCGTGCGCCGAAATAAGTTTCGGCCCCTCAGGAGAAACTTCAGACTGGTTGTCTTTTGAGGATTGAGGAATATCTGCCCCACTGGTACTTCCTAGTGGCTGCACTGCGCTATTGCTATCGGTATTAAGATTCGCCTCGGCCAAGTTGCTAGACTTGCCCTTCTCATCCCCCGATTTTGCAACCGCCAGAAGTTTTTCATTAGCTGCTGCAATCGTATCTTTAGAAGTCTGAATATTGGATCCTGCAGAGATAACTGCCTGTTGTTTATTTGGTGATGAACTCCCGCTATTTTCAGCTATGGACGGAATCAGGACGAATTCATCACGCATCAAACAAGTTTCAAGCTTAAGATTGTAAACGACGTAGGCCATGAATTCCGTTATGCGCTTCATTTTTGACAGGACGGCCATATTCGCGCCTCGAAGAGCAATTGTACATCCAAGTTCCTTAGGGCAACCAGATAGGTATATATAAGTCTTTTTCCTCCCCGGAATATCATTATGGACGTAGGTTTTGACATCGAATCCTCCACTTTTACCGATGTGAACTGGCTTTAAGGCTACCATATCTATTGAGGAAATAATTTCGGTTTGAGCACATCGCGAAACGGCTTCGATAACAGATGGTTTCACATTGTAGGCCACTGCAATATTGGCTTCCGCGAGATACTGTAGTGCAAGTCCAGATATGTGCTTCTGGACAAGAAGGAGCTGGGGTCTCAGAGAAGCAATCCGATTAACCATGTTTCTCAAAAATTCTTTCTCCTGAGCTATGACTGGCTCCAAACTCATAAAATGCTGCTGATGCCTTTGATACTCGATGGGAAATGAAACGATCACAATTCGTGGATTAGATATAGTTCGTGGCATACTTTTGAGAGCAAGATTTTTGGTGAAAACAACACCCGAAACGTAAGAAGTATCCCCTGGCTTGCCGCCTGGAATCTTTTTGAGTTTTACATAATGTCGAATGTCGATACCGTCGCCCAGGCGAACGTTAGGATTTACGTCGTCTGTGCACTGTAAAAGGATAGGTACCAAGGCTTTCTCCCACGAAGAAATATTAGGTATATTGGCATCTTCGAGCAGCTGGTGTAATAATCGACGAACATGATGCAAGCTGGCGTTGTTTAATTCGACAGCAGGGGTCTTGGAATCCCTCACAGGTGTGCTTCGGTTCATTTTGGATACTCCAGAAGAGGAAATGCTTGATGATTGTTCGAAACCAGCCATCTCCTCGCTGAAGTGACCAAAAGCTGGTACTTGTGGTCTTGGGGATGTTCGAGGATAGTGTAAACTGTTACTTGCAACGCTCAAGTTTCGCCGCCGACTTGGTCGACTAAATCCTGTAGCCCCAACGATATCATCCATACCACGGCTGGTGAAACTCACTCCACTGATACTTTTCTCTCCAGCTCTAGCCCTATGTTTCTTGCTGGAGCTCAACAAAGAGCCAAATCCTGACCTATCATTTTCAAAACTGGGACTTAGTACGTTTCCACTATTCAAGGTAGCGAATATGCTCATTTGTTCATCACCACTTGAGCCCTCGTCTGACATATAAGGGGCTAAGTCTGGATCGATAATATTGTCATCATGGAAAGCCGGTAATCGGGACTTCTTCCCTAGATCATCGGCCATTCCTCGATGAAAAGGGGCACGTTCATCAGCAGTAGACTTAAAACGACCGAGAAAATTATGCTTTGAATGATGTCTCTTGTGACCCGATGAGGCAGGACGCCCGGCAAGAGCTTTTAGAGATCTTGAAGAACTTGGCCTGCTGAGCTGTGGCGCGTCTATTTCTAGCACTGCTGAACGTTTGTTTGTAGAGTCCCCAATTCTTCGCGTTGCCGGGATAGCCATGAGTGGAGTAGATAATGGGCGAGATCCCATTCCAGCTTCATCGTTAATGTTACTTTGATTAGAACTATCTGGTGTTTCTACTCGGGCAGATGCCTCGTACTTTGCTTGTTGGGTTTGGAAAAATGTTGGCAAGACAGAGTCGTCTGCAGAATCGTCGGAGCCACTGCTATCATGCCGTCTATTAATGATATCAAGACATGTCTTACATACCCTTAATGAGCCTTGTACGCCAAATCGCTGACCTGAGATGATAGAAGTGCATTTAGAGTCGAAAATACATCCGCATGTACGGCAATGATGTTTTCTTCGAAATGCAGAAAATGCATCGCCACAAAGAAAGCACTCTTTGCAAATTTCATCCGCCATCCAAAATTCTTTGCTCAAGACTTGCTTTCTCATTTGTTCCAGCCTAGTGCTGACACCTTCGGGTGCTCCTTCATTGATTGTGGTGCCTGGAATACGCAGTCTATTGAGATACCCAGTTGTCGAACCATCTTCGAGAGAGAAAGATTCGTGACGGACACTGTTATGAGCTGGCGTATTGATAGGACTGGCCTCGGCAGTACTACGATCTGTCGAAGAAGCTCGGGACGCTTGATATCCCGGAAGATGAGACTGAGTAATTCGTTCAATTGCAGTTGGTCGCTTTGTTGTATCCGGAATGCCAACCCGAGATCCAGAATTCCCTCGGGTTATATCTGATGCCTGCAAAGAGGAGAGGGCGGACGAGGCGCTTTTGGACCCCACAGAGGGTCGTTTCGACATATCAACGATTCCATCACCACCAGTATTGGTCACTCCACCAACAGTGTCAATCTCTCCTCTGCCATCATTGTCGGAGGCTTCTGAATCATCCAGAGCAGACACACTATCTAGGACACGCTCGCCCTGCCGAAGTTCAAATCCAAAGGCAACAGGCCGCTCATGACCTGCACTATGTGACGCTGAAGGAACGCTTTCTATCTTTTGACCATCAGAAGCCGTCTGCGCCTGGTGACCATCTTTGAAAGCGCTTACATTCACCGGCGCTACAGTAGGCACAATAATGGATGATGCTGTAGCTTTGGTCATTGGGGTGATAGACGGTTTGGTTGAGACTGCCTTTGATGTTGCAGGAGTTGTTGCAGGAGTTGAAGTGGTGGACGCCTTCGATGACTTTAGAAATTGTGACTGGCTCTCCGAACTATTCCCTGCCGAAGATGAAGCCGTGGGTGACTGGAGAAGAGAAGATGACGCAGAGAGCTGAGCAGGAGATTGTGTGATGCCGCTATCCTCCCTTGTTGGAGGAATAGATGCAGACGTTGGGGTCACACTATTTTGGCTCTTCGTTGAGCTGCTCTCTACGCTCTCTTGGCTAGCTTTATTTGATATCAGAACTGTTTTCTCTTTTCCAACCCCCACTGCTCCTCTGAATCGACTGTACAACCCGCTGAGGCCATTTTGCATAATATCCCCAGCGATACCTTTGCTTTCTGTGCTGGCCGAAGGGGGAGGGGGGGAGGCGAATTCATTAAAGGTCGTCAAGGCTTCAGAATGACTCGCAGTAGTGTGTATTTTATCTAGAGCTTGGGCGAGTTGCTCCTTATCGACAGGCGATGATCCAGAAATTGAAGCCAGAGAGTCCCGGCGCGATCGAAGGCCGAGAGGGATAAAAGAGGAAGGGCCTGTGGAGGTTTTTGGAGAATCTTGGGAGGACATTTTGTGTCACTTGTATCTACACTTTCGATCGCTGCGGATGCCGAAAAGGATATGGGAGGAATCCCTGAGCACCACTCTTCTCGACTGCGTAGTGTAGTTCAGAATTTAGGTATGGCAGAGGAAATGAGACCGGTATTCGATAGGTGCAAGTTTGCCATCAGAAAGGCTTATACGAGAGAGTGTTATGCCATCGATTTGCGTCTGAACTTTGCGGTCTGTCAGAAGATCTGATTTGCATGGTCCGGAGAGCAGTCAGTTTGTTGAATGCCTGATGGACGAGGTTTGGGGGAAGTAAATACACACCTTTGCAGTTATTGCAAGAGATCGTTCCTATCGTACTTTGCTGCAAAAGAAGTTCTTAACTTTGAAGATTCAGAGACTTTTGATGAAAGTTCGTGGCGATTAATCCAAGCGCGAGTCGAAATCAAGCCTTACCTTATGATGCGCGGATCATGGTCATCATGCAGCTCGAGCCACACCTGGAGCGACGCCACATCTTCGTCCGAGGAACCGGCACATTCAGCCAATCAAAGACCTTGTCAGCCTTGCGCTAACAAAGCAGGTCGCGACTGAATATGGACCGCGTCGAGCACCACGAACATCAATTCTTCCTGACCAGCAACTGCACTCTTTTGGCCCTACGGACTTCTTTGTTTATGAAGCTCGTTCTAAAACACGGGCTCTCATCTCTCTTTGCTGTTCAGATTACTTATTCTGGCCTGTGCCCTTTTTGTGGAGCAGGGCAATATGGTTGATCGTTGATACCGTGTGACGCGTCAGCAGATATGTCGTCCTTGATGAAGGATTGGATTGGGCCTATCTTAGAGAAAGAACTTGCAAAGGCTTTTGAAGATTTCGAAAATATTTATGTTCCTGGTCAACCCTCCCTGGCTGTCCGTCTTCAGAAAGGAAGACATGTTCAAATACTTTCTGTGAGAATCACGTGAGTACGTGTTGACTTGACAGCTGATTTTAGCAGATCAAAGAACGGCTAAATTCTGAATTTGATGTGACTATATCAGATGGGACCACATCTATTCCGGCAGTTTTTCGACAAACCGAAACAGAGCTCCTCACAAGACAGGGTAGCCGAGCTTTTACCGAGATCGAAGGGGGTGTCCTCGGTCTCCGAGATTATTTTCTGGTACAAAGTTTCCATACTACATTGACGGTTTAATACGCTGACTTTGATTTTTGACTGTTACTGGAAGCTCCAAATCATCAGAGAGGTTGATTCTTGAGGTATCAAAGTTTGAGTTCCTGGGTTGTGAGGGATCTAAAATATTCGGCCAGCCTTCTCATATCCTGGAGAGGACCAAAATCCAACATGCTATTCGTCAGTTGGAATCTCTGATTGAGAATAGAATTGGCAAGATTCGAAGTCAGCCCTCGTCTCCCATTCGATCTAAAGAATTTTGCCTTTCGAATGAGGGGATACTCTCATCAACCACAGCTGATTCTCAGCCGGCTTTTGCGAGCCAGGTTCCTAGCAAAGTGCAGAAAGCTGGACCAAGCAGGACGGAAAATGTGAGACCTGGATTTCGACCCCTCGATCCTCTACTTGCGTTGTTGGCAAAAAAAAAAATGAACTCAGGTCGAAGAGAGAAAGAAGAGACACTGGTTCATGAATCTCCAAAACAATCTACTTTGAGTACAGTAAATGATACAGAAAAAACTTTAATTTTAAAACCTGTGTCTGGTGATCGAATCTTAGGAATGACATCAAGACTGGAAGCAAAAGCCAACGAGCAGCCGATCCAGTCGTCGCCATTAGCACAATCACTTTCTGACGACTCTAAGCAACGGCTTAATGTACTCAAGAACCAGGGTCAAGAAAGGCTCCCTCCAGCGTCTTCTGACGATAGCGAGAAAGAGAATAGCCAAGAGAGCCTGAAAGTCAGGAAGCAGCCTGCCAGTGATTCTTGCCAGACAACCTATGATGGAAATGGCCAACGTGATGACCAGATGCTGTTTGTCGACAAATTCCAGGACAAAAACCCATTCGAAGGCTTGAAACGTGTCCCTCGCAGATATGCAAGCATAGCATCAAATCAGCGACGTATTCTAGATAGCGAAGATTCTTGGATCAAGCCTCCAAAATCTAGATCAGCTTTTGCAAATATTCCCAGTTCTGTTCAGGATGACTTGACTGCATTTTTGGAGCACCGAATGTCTCCTAGAATTAAGAGGCGGCACAGCCCGGATACAGATGTGGACACAGATGTGGATACCGACGAATCGGATTATGAATCGGCCTCTCTTTCTGAAGCTAAAATCAATGAAAACGAAGAAGAACAAGAATCGCTAGGATCTCATGTAGAATCTGATGCGGACGAGGATAGTGAGGAAGAGGTTCGCTCTTGGAGTCAAAGTCCTGCCCATGAGAGAATCCTACAACTTGTCGAACGTACTTCCGATGACTATAATGAATCGAACTTGGAGCACGAGCTCTCAACCCAGTTGCATGACTCGATTAAATCGGCCGGAGATATAAGAACGGATTTCAACTCGTTGCAAGCCGATGAAACTTCCGAAGCTTCTCCACTGGCTCTTTCAGAAGACGTCGCAGTTCTTCCATTGCTTGCTCAATCCAATAGACAATTCTCCCAATCTCCGAAAATCGACAATAGCCAAATACCCGTCGCTGTTCCCTTAAATAGTTCAGAAGAGGAGGAGGAGGAGGAGCTTGAATTGGTTATGCCTCGAGGTATTGATGACTTGGTTCTACAAACATATCCCAGAAACGAGTTCAATCCAGATTCGCCTTGGAAACCTCCCTCAACAACTCTACTGGATCCTGTAATGCTGCAGGTGGAACAAACTCCTTATCCCAATCCTCGTACACCCGGTGATAGCTCAGTCTTCTTAAAGAAGAGTGACTTAACTTTGCAAAGTGCAAAGCGTTCATATTATGATATCTCTTCAGATCCGGTTATCCCTGCTACGTTTGATGATACAGGCAAAAAGAATGCTGCGGTACGATTCAAATATTCGGCCAATATCGAGCCTACTTCAGAGACGTCAAATCCGGATCCTTCCCCGCAGAATACGTTCGTCCATTCTCAAGCATCAATGGATGAATCAGAAGCGGGCCAATTAGCCCAACAGGAGCCTTCTGCTAGACCTGACTCTCAGAATATCAATACTTCCACAGACTTTTTGTTGAATTCACTTGACTTGTCAATTGCAGTATCTAAAGACTCAAATGAGCTTGGATCGGAGATACATGTTACAGCGACACCGCTAAATAATTTGGCAAATATATGCAGGTCACCTGCATTCGTCGCGGCTCCCCATGCTTCTTCTCCGGGGCGGAGTCATCAAAAGTCCCGGCTCGACAACTCAAACGACCATATACAAAAGGTGCCTGAGAGAGTCCAGCGACATACCTCTGCAGTTCGACTGTTTGAAGAGGATGAATGCACTACCAGAGATACTAAGGAAATGGCCAGAGCCAGTAGACACATCTTCAAGAATCGCCTGTCAAATACTAGTGGAGGCAAGATTTTCCATCCGAGTCCAAAATCGCTCCCTCCATCGTCACCTCCCAAGAATTTCATCCGCAGTACGGGCTTTACGATAGAAACTGAATTCGCAGGGCCTGTAGGTGAGAGCTACCAGACCTCATCAGCCGAGAGTTTCCAGTGTATTCCATCTACATTTGTAGTTTCAACTACGGATGTCCAAGATAACTTGCAGAATGGTGTCTTATCAACACAGGTCCCTTCAAATATTGAACAACCAGAAAACTTGGCCTCGAAAGGCTCGAGATCCCAGGACGGCTCTGGAATACAGCGTACTGCAGAAATACTTAACCACGGTTTGCCTCGTAATTTCTATCGCAAGTTTCTCTCCGCATATCCAGAGTTCACTGGCAGCCAGAAAAACTTTACTTGGGCGTTAGTTTATATCGAATGGCTTAGGAAGAGCCAGCGGTTCGTTCATAGATCACTCTGTGACGATTTCGTCCGAGTAGTCACTTCTGAGTATACCAAATATGTAGTAGACTCGAGATTATCAGGCAGAAAGCCCCCGACGGGCTATGAGTTCTACTACCAAAATGACTTCAAACGCATATATGAACAGGAAATTATAACCCCTGAAAATCTCGGAGAAGCTATTGCATCACTTAATCTCGAACACGCCAAACATTATCGAGATCTTTTTCAAAAGAAACCCGGCAATGACGATGAATCAAACATAGTGTCTACTGAAAGTATAGCATCCAGCCCGTCGATTCAAAACCAACAAAATACAGCGGCTCGGGAAGCCGAAGATACCGCTTCCATCAATGATCAACGGATCATCTCTGAAGGGGAGCAGAGCCCCGAGTTGGAATCTACCAGCTCTGCTCGGAGAATACGCCAAAAGCCCTTTTTCGAAACTCCCAGCCAATTGAACTGCACTGAACCAAGGGTTAAACCAACCCCCCTGGCTTCGCCCATAATCGACCTCACCATGGATAAGCCACAGCCTAAGAGTGACAGGCGGTTTCATCGATCCAAAAATGGCTCGCCCCTGATGTCGACTATACCGTCATTCAACCCAACCTCCAGCTTACCAGGTGTGGCTTCTAATGTACGAGACAGCTCTAAGTACCCGGAGATTGGAAACAATAAAGCAAAGAGGCTTCGTGAGGAATCGCCCATCTTGGGACAAGTAACAGATCCACCATCATTAATTCCGCAGTCAAACGAGACAATGTCGACTTCACCAACTCTCCGCGATCAGGATATATTCAAAACTCCAACGATGCCCGCATCTAAAATGCGTAAGGTCTCAAGCTCGTCAAAGCAGGTGATGGACGATGTGGAAAAGGTAGAGGGCTGGTTGGCTCGAATCCCAGAGCAACCGGTGATCACTAAAAAGCCTTCATTTAAGGAATTCCTTGCTCGTCGACGGCAGAGCGGTGGCCTTTCTTCGAATACACCACCCCCTAATTCAATACCAGGAAAGAGGATTTGTACCAAACCAGTGGAAGCGGACAGTCTGGGCCAGAAAGGCAGTGGGAAATCTCCTGGCTAATGCATTATTTTAGTGTTCAAGGTTTATAACGGAACAGTGGACTTGAAAAGTTGTCCAAATAATAGTAATTGTGCCGTCGCCTTTAAAGGAGCTACATTGTACAAGAGAAAGTAATCTGTACAGAGATATACATTAATTTTTCAAACCCTCCCATCCAACTCATCATGTTTTACAAGCATTACTAATCGGGCCATCGTCTTGGCTTATGTCGTTTGTATCATAATAATCGCTCTTGGAGAAAGGGATTTTTTTCCCCCGTGGTAAGCCCTAGGAAGCTTTAGAGCTTGAAATTAACATCGACTTGTAGCGATAATCACCGAGAACAGGATTTTGCAGCCATATCGTACACAGCACCTAGGCGGCTTCTCCTCCTACCGCCTTCTCTGGATTTTCCTCTCTTTCCCTCTCAGCCTGCTTCCTCTCTTCCTCTGGTGTCTTCGTCCGTAGCTGCAACGCATGTATTCCACCATCCTTTGCCATCTCCTCCTTCAACAGTGCATATACCATCCTATGTCTCGCGGCTTGCATCTTATTCTGAAATGCTTCGCTGGTGATTACTACTCTGAAATGCGTTTCTTGGGATGTGGATCCAGCCATGGCTTTGTGGTGGGCGTGGAGATGAGAATCATTATGGATGTCAAGAGTACTAGGAGAGAAGGCGGCGGTGATCTGGGAAGCATTGCGTCAGCCCTGGGTTTTCTAGACAATGAGGGAGGGTCAGATTGTGAATGTCTAAACTAACGCACCTTTGCCCGCATCACATCTTCCATGGGGGTTTGAGAGGCCATTGTAGAAAGTGGTCGCCGTGCCAGGGATAAGATGGTTCGACGCAGCATTAAGACTTCCTCTTGGTTCTCGCCCCTGTAAATGGGTTTCCCTGTGAAGACAGAGCTATCTTCACTCCACAAAGAGAATAATATTCCTCGAGTCGCCGGGTTCCGTTTGTTGGTTCTGGTCTATTCTGTCCTGTACCTGCAGCGGGTAGGATAAGCTGAACTCGACGTTGCCAGGAAAATAAAACCACCTCCCAATTCGGGATGGTGGTTTTCGTCTTAGGCCATTCTTTTAGGGCCGACGTCGATGTCCGACGCCACAAAAAACTTCTCTGCCGACAAACTAACTTCTTCCATGCCGGACTCTCGACTGCATGCTGTATTGTTGTTGCATGCACCGGACATTTAGGACAATGCATATTCCCCTCCCCCCTGCCCATCGGTGTCCCTCCAATTGTCCTTTAGTGGGTAGATGAATCGACGACTTCCTTTTCTTTCTTCATCATGTTCTTCAGACGAACAGCATCCGCCGTACTCTTCCATCGAACTTCTTATATATCGTCCCGTACGTTTCAATTCGCCTCTCAACGCCTCAGGATGGCTTCCACATTACCTCGATTACCTATTTTTGAAGCACTTGCACGCCATGATCCCTCCTCCACCGCAGTTATACACTCAACCTCTGGCCGGAACTTCAGTTATGGAGAGCTACTGAGCGACGTTGCAGAGGGGAAGGAGATGCTATTAAGAGAGGCTGGAGGGAGATTAGATGGAGAGAGAATAGCATTCCTCGTAGAAAATAGCTATGACTATGTAGGTGCGCAATTGACTGTTTCTATTGCTGTTCCAACCGGAGGATTAACTGTCTTCGCAGTAACTCTACTCGCTGTAATCAGCGTGAACTCAATTGCCCTCCCCCTCTCCCCCGCTTTCCCGGCACATGAGCTGCAGTATATTCTGGACCACAGTCAAGCCGCGATGTTGTTGTCTTCTCGTAAATACGACGGGAAAGCAATTGAAACCCTAACACAGTGCTTAGAGGCGAAACCAAAGCATATCAAGCTGGAGAAGAAACTAGGCGGAAAGGCTTATGAGAAGGTTACCTTGGATGAGCTCGGTGAAGGAAAAGGTGGTTTAATGTTATACACTTCCGGTACTACAAACCGGCCCGTGAGTCATGCCAGATCAATCTTTCTAACCAGGATGAATCGATAACCGTATTTCTAGAAAGGAGTCCTTCTCCCTCAATCCGTTTTAACGGCACAGTCTAACTCTCTCATAAAAGCCTGGAAATATGCTCCTTCAGATCACCTCCTCCACGTGCTCCCCCTTCACCACATTCACGGCACAATTAACGCTGTTCTCGCACCTCTTTTCTCAGGCTCAACAATCGAGTTTCTATTCCCCTTCCACCCTGCCGAGGTTTGGAAACGCTTCGCGGCTCCTTTCCTCCATTCACAAGATTCAAGGACTCCTCCCAAGAAACCAATAACTTTTTTCACTGTCGTCCCAACGGTCTACAATCGACTTCTGTCCACATTCTCTGACCTCCAGCCCGAAGTCCAAGTCGCTGCTAAGAAAGGAATATCCCCTGACTCTCTTCGCCTCAATATATCCGGTTCTGCTGCTCTTCCCACCCCCACAAAACAAGCCTGGACCACTTTATCCAATGGCAACGTTCTCCTAGAACGGTATGGTATGACCGAAGTTGGCATGGCCCTTTCCTGTGGGCTTCCATTTTCAACACGTATTGATGGTTCTGTGGGATGGCCGCTCCCATCAGTCGAAGTTCGACTCGTCGACACAGACACAGGAGAAGTGATTCAGCCAGGAGAAGAGCTGGACGAGCGGGGCAGAGAGCGGGATGGCGAGATCCAACTCCGCGGCCCAACAATCTTTCAGGAGTATTGGATGAACCCCAAAGCAACTACAAAAGAACATGTCGTGGATGCAGATGGAAAAGGGAAGTGGTTCAAAACCGGCGACGTCGCTGTGAGACGATCCGTCTCGCTGCCCGAAACTAATGGTCATTCATCATTAACAAACGGAGACAGCCACCCCTCGTGGCCACCTCACGGCCCGACATATTTCATACGTGGCCGCCTCTCGGCCGATATCATCAAGTCGGGCGGTGAGAAAGTGTCCGCTCTAGAAGTAGAACGGGAACTTCTCTCCCTGCCTCAAATCGCCGAGGCGGCAGTCGTCGCGGTCCCGAGCGGGAAATGGGGCCAGAAGGTCGGGGCAGTGATCATTTTAAAGCCCGGTGTAGAAGGAGAGAAGGCAGGGAAGAAGTTCAGTCCCTTAGATATGAGGAGGGCGTTGCGCGACAGGCTGGCGAATTATAAAATCCCTCAGGTCATGAAAGTCGTGGATAGCATTCCGAGAAATGCTATGGGAAAGAGTCAGTCCCTGTTTTCTCTTTTTCCCCTCTTTGCTTTTTGTTTTGATCTCCCATGGCTATGTCGTTATATATCTCTCCCACCAGCCCTCTTGCTCCCCATCTTAACATCTACTGCTAACCTTTTCCGAATCTAGTTAATAAAAAACAACTCGTCAAAGCCGTCTTCGTCGACGAGACGAGCGGGGACGAAATGTAATGATATTGTAAAATAACAAAAATTAGGTAATCAAAATATTCTAGAGTGTACATAGGTGTAATGATCATAATTTACCTCATGACAGTGATCGTTGACTCAGCTGTGCCCGCCCTTTGCATTGAAGGAGGAAAATAGACCTCCAAAGATTCGTATCCAGCCATCACAATGATACTTTGCATCTTCAATTTTACACTATAGTATTTGCAAAACGCTGGTATCAGAATCCTCTCGAATTACATCACCCAAAAGGGAGGGGGGGGTTGCATCCCAGGATAAGAGAGTTCACCCGATCGATACAAATCATAGACTTGGAGACTTTTATTTGCGCCTAATCTATTCATACCCATTAACGTCCAAGGCCGTGTAACTCGACCGAAAATAAACGCCACGCAAGAAGCACACCTCGAGGCCAGGGGAGCAAGGCAGAGGCAAACCTCACATAAGCCGACGAAACAGAGCCCGATACCTTTATGCATATTCAGGGAAAGAAAAACCATGCTTTGATTGACCGAATCCATAAACCTTCGTATCGCCATGCCACATGAACAAGGAGAAAGCAAATAAAAGCCAGGCTGCCCAGATCCGTAGCCAGATATAGCTATTTGCTGGATTTACACGCTGTATTTTGCTTTGGCTCGAGTGCTACCGCTATGAGCACTATCCGTGTGTCCCGAGAACTCGACGATCTCAGCGGCTGGGAGGTTCATGACTTCCTTGAACTTGCGACCGATGTTCATGAGCACATCTCTGCCCTTCTCGGTTGATCGTCCTTTGCCGCCTGCAACGTCCCCATCGCCGCCGCCGGGAATACTCTTGCCAATGGTTCGGGTCCAGACACCGATACGATAGAAACCCTTTCTGACGTTGACAACGACGCCCATAAGTTCGCCATCATCTTCGTCTTCAAGTGTCTCGCCAATAGCGGACAGCATAACATGAAGCCAAAGTTCGTCAATCGGGACATTGCGCTTCTCCTTGAACTGATATGACCACTTTCCACCGTGCTTATTCTGAATATCTTCCCACTCAGGTCGAATACCCTCCTTGAACAAGTGGTAGTCGGACTTTAAGGCGAGCTCGGAGACTGGAGCAATGTTATTCTGGTCAAATATTAGTATGAGATAGTAGCTAATGGAAAGGAAGCCATACATAAACACCCCAAAACTCCTCAACCGAGTTGAATGTGATGACCTCCTTCAACAGATCGTTCCAGTTGTCGCCCTGTGGAAAGGTTAGCCATCGAAGGGTGGACAGATATATTAGAACTTGCCTTTCCACTCGGTGGCTTAGTGAACCATAATGTCCACTTGTGCATGAGGGGGTGTTTGACGTTGAAGTTATCTTTGTCATGAAAGACAGTGATTTGCTCCTCTGTCTCGCCAGCGGATTTCTTCTCGCCATTGCTGTTTGCGCCGTCAGGAGAGATGGGGATAGTAGAGAGGTCGACCTGCGAAGAGGACTTGTCACCAGTCAGTGGCGTTGAAGCAGTAGCTGTCGCCATTATGAGAACTTTGTGCAGATGAATTCAGGCGGAGAGGATCAAGATCAAAATTTCGTAAAGTGAATTTGCGAAAGAGAGGGACCAAACTGGACCGAAAAGTGAACGTCTAGGCCACGAGCGAGATCGATGGGAAGGAAAGCCAGACGTTTGTTTTATTGGTTCTATAGAGTGTGGCGACTATTGCTCCAGGCAATTCGTCGTCTGCAGAGAGGTGGCGGTGATATTGGAGGATGAGTGGTCTTTCAGATGCGATTTCCTTCAAAAGTTTGAACAAGAAGACCCGCGCGCTTGGATTTGCGCAGCGTTCTGGCCCAATCGGCTATCAGGGCGGCTACTGTTACCGAATCTTTTAAGGATATTTACCACGTGACTTTCTCTTCCTCAAGTTCACAGCGGCCATCCACCTACTTTACGGTTGGTAAGTTGGTAGATACTTAGAAAATCGGTATTTGTCAGCTGGTACATCCAATGGTTTGTCATTTTCACTTCTCTGTATTTCAAGTGGTTGTCTACAAATGCCCAGGTAATCATGGCACATTAGTGCATGTGCCTCCCTTCTGGTACCTACAGTAGTAGATTGGCAGGGTTTCAGCAACACTATACCAAATTTGAAGAAGAGAAGTTAATAAATCATTAAAGATAAAATACAGGTTGCTATCAATATTTTCAATTACACAATATTCGAAGGAAATTTATTCTAGTGTATTCTTGAACACGAGCTTCCTGGAAGGTCCAAGTCCTCTTATCTTTCGCCGTAACTCCATGCTGTGTAGCCCTACGTGGTCATCCGCGAAGAGATATAAAGGCTCTATATAATTCACTCAACCCGCAACCCAAACGTATCTATGCGCTCCCAGCCCGTTTATTGACTGTTGAGGAAACTGAGGTAGCAGTTCCAGCCCAAAGAAATGACGTTGACAAGCAAAACCCGGTGGTGCAATGGAATAAATTTAAAATTGACCAGCTGAACAAACGGCCAGACCATCCAGTTCTTTGTCAGAGCTGTCCAATAACTCTTATCCAGCTTCTCCTTAGGACTGGTGCCCTCCATGATCGCCATACTGCTAAGGAAGACGAACAAGTTGGTGCTGGCAAATATTGTCTGATCGCAAGCAACTCTGGCTACAATCTCGAGATTCTTATTTGGAAGGACGATTTTATTCTGGAGGAATTTGAACCAGGTGGTTGCAGCGGGACCAAAGATAGCTGTGGGCATTGGTGGTTAGCGGTGAGCGCGAAAAGCAACGAGTGCTATGAAGACGAAAAAGCTACGCACCTCCTCCGTACAAGGCCATTCGCCCCGACCGAGCGACATCGTGGTTCCGCAGTCCCTTTTTCTCAACTAGTTGTTGTGCCATGGTATCTCCCGTCGCAAACAACACGGCGGTGGTGACACTCTGCGTCAACAGTGGGCGCGAGGCCAGCTTCATTTGATACCTAAAATGCGATTAAAGTCAACATGTTGAACAATAAAAAGACCAATTGCCTATGGCAGAGCCAGACTTACCATCGGAACATCTTTGCAAACCGTTCTCTTGTTCCCACAGATGTTGCGGTGACGGGGCCAATTTATTCCTCTCAACACTCTCAACTTCCCAAAAATATTTCCCAGTTCTGGACGCTCCGCTCGAACTCCGTCAAAAAGCGCGGCTGTGGCTGAAGCATGCGGCCGGGGCCACGAGTACGGGCTAGCACCGGAGCGGGCATGGCGGGCTGCCGATAGGAGAACAGAGAAAAGGCGTGGAGTTTTTGAGGTTCACGTGTGCTCCCGGCTCACATTATTGACGGGACTAAGACACCCAGGAACAGAAACCTGGGAATTTTGGAGATGAGTTTCATTGCAACTCGGTCAGGTGGGCAAAGAAACGGGAGGGATATGAGGCAATTCGTGACATCGAGTAACACAACCTGTGGAACCCCCCCACAGGCTTACAAAATGGCAATGTCCCACGCTTTGGTCACTGTATTTAGTACTGCACTGCACTGTACTGTACGAAGGATTTTCTATTCTAATAGCTCTCGACTGGCGGTGCTCGGTCATCAGCAAGGTCTGGAACCCATCCTTTAGGTCTTTCCCTTCCACGGATGATCATTCCATACACCGCCGTCTCAACCTTCTCAACACACGTCTTCATAACCCCCATCTTCTTCTCCACGTCCTTACCAAGACCCGTTCCCCCACACGATGTGGTGTCCAGCGCCTCAAAACTCGATCTGAGCAATCTCATGTCCATCAAGATGTCATGTTCCTCTGCAGAGTCTTCAGCCCCTTTTGAGCCAGGTAGCGAGCCAGTTGTGGCCATAGTCGTAATGGCAAAACGCATTAACTCCCCCACCAAGTCAAAGATTCCTAAAATATAATCATCTCCAGTCAAATCAATTGCATCTGGTAAAGACTTTGAGGCGGTCTCGGGGGATATTATTGCCTGATGACGAAGGTAATGCTCGAATGATACGGCCTCCATGAATTCTTGAATTCCGCCAGAAATCTGGCGTTGATACCTCCACGCGTTGATGCCAGTAAGGTCTGGAGCAATGGTCTCAAATTGCTTCTGCATTGCCGATGATCGATCTTGGATTTCAGATGCTATTTTAGGAGGTATATCTTTCCCTAAGGACCGGACTCTAATTTGAGTCAGTGGGCAAAGTAATCATACCAGTCGGTTCACGTGATATTACCTTTGCAGCGAAAAAATTCTATCAAAACCGGGTCAGCCTGGCTGGGTGGCGAAGTATACTCTATGAGACTTACATCTTCTTGCTTGCCGCCGTGATATCTCTCGAAGCCTTGATGATGCGCTCTCGGCGGTCATGGTGCTCATCCAGCTCGTCTCGGAAGGTTTCGAACATGGGCATGAAAGGGGAGGCTTTCACCTCCTTCTCCTTCTCAACTCCGTCATAATTTCTCTTGGACCCAGACATCTTCCTTGACTCCCAGGATATGAAAGACACTTGTATTCAGATCTCGAAGTGAGTTCTGGGCGAAGAACAAAAGTTGCAAGGGCCGTAGACGCTTGGCGAGACAACTTTAAATTTCAGCCACAGCCGAGAACCTCGAAATACACAAACGAAGCCAGGAAAAGGACAGGAGTCAACCTCGTGATTGTCAATCCTATCCCGACCCAGCGAGGACATGCAGATAGTTCTCTCGAAGCTTTTCCCATGATCCATAACATTCTTTTAACCCCCCTTCGTTTCCTTTTCTCCTAGCCTATCATGGCTTCATTCTTTTCGAGTCCCCACCTGGTCTTCTCCGCGGCCATCGCCCTCCGAGTAATCCTCTTCTTTTATGGGCTCTGGCAAGACGCCAACTCGCCCATGAAGTATACTGATATCGATTATTATGTCTTCACCGATGCAGCACGGTTCACAGCGCATGGTGGTTCACCATACGACCGCGAGACCTACCGCTACACCCCTTTACTAGCATGGATGCTCTTGCCAACCGCTTGGTCCAGCACGTGGTTTTCGTTTGGAAAAGTCCTGTTTGCTATTGGAGATATCATCGCTGGATGGCTAATCGTTCTCGTCTTGAGGAGTGGGACGGGGATGTCAATAGAGAAAGCTTTGAAATTCGCCAGTATTTGGTTGCTTAATCCTATGGTTGCCACCATTAGCACGCGGGGAAGCTCGGAAGGGTTATTAGGGGTCATGGTTGTTGCTCTACTATGGGCTATTACCCAGAGAAAGATAGCTCTAGCGGGGTTCTTATTGGGCCTTGGTGTCCATTTCAAAATCTATCCTTTTATATATGCACCCTCTATCATCTGGTGGCTGGATGACGAACATATCAGCCCACAGAAGGTCGCGAAGAAGGGAGACAAATTCGACTTATTCGGCTTGATCAAAGATTTTTTAAACGGCTCACGAATCATGCTCACGATAACAAGTCTCTTAACTTTTCTTTCTTTGAACGCACTTATGTACTCGATGTAAGCTCTCCCTCACCACCGTGGAATATCTGCTTCTAACAACCCAAAGCTACGGCTTTCCCTTCTTACAACACACCTACCTCCACCATGTAACACGCATCGACCATCGTCATAATTTCTCACCGTACAACACCATGCTTTACCTCTCCTCTTCCATCTCCGCTTCGGCTTCATCAACTCAATCATCGTCAATTCATCTCGAGTCTCTCGCTTTCATCCCACAGCTCTTCCTCTCGGCGTTCGCCCTCCCTCTCCTCCTCGCCAAGAAAGATCTCCCTTCAACCATGCTTGCACAAACCTTTGCCTTTGTAACATTTAACAAAGTGTGCACCAGCCAGGTAAAGAATTCTTCTTTGTCCCCTTTTTCCCAACTATCCGTCTCTCTCTTCAACCCCCCACCCCAGCGTTTCGATTTCCATTTGCTAACGAAAATTGTCAAAAAGTACTTCCTCTGGTACACCATTTTCCTCCCCTTCTACCTGTCCTCTCCAACTTGTTCCCTCCTTTCCAAACCGGCCCTTGGCCTCACCAGTGCCAGCCTCTGGATCCTCGCTCAAGTCATTTGGCTCCAGCAGGGTTTTCAACTTGAGTTTAATGGGATCAGCACTTTCGTGCCCGGGCTGTGGGCTTCGAGTCTCCTGTTCTTCGCCGTCAATTGCGGCATCCTGGGTGTTATAGTTAGTGATATCGGGGCCGGGACGGCTTCCAGATTATCGGGTGGAGGTGATGCAAAAGGTAGAGGTCATTCGGCCAAGATAGACAGTAGATGAATGTAAAACGCATTTGATTTACGATCCGATCCGCTAACTGTAGAGCCTTGAAAAGCTAATTCTACATCTACGCCTTGAGGAAAACATTTCCGCTCCCGCTCCAGCTCCACCCCCACCAGAGGATTTTCATTCTACTCCAAATTCACACCAAAGAGCTATCGTCCAAAGCTAAGCAACCCGGATTCGTCCCGTCATCTGGTCAAAATTGAGAAAATAGACAACCAAAAAAAGAGCTCATTAACGCCAGATTGTGCCGACTTGATAAACTCCTTAGCCAGATCGATCCGATTAATGCACCGTTCCAACTCCACGAGAGTATTCCTACAAATAATCCCACCCATGCTGATCCAGATATGCAGGAGCAAAAAAAAAAGCCCACTTTTTGACAAAATCCCGCCACCGTTCATAATCTTGCTCATTTCCTTACGTCAATCTTTAAATTTCGTTTCGCAGTCCTAATGAAGGGTATTTCGCTCAAGTGATGGTGATTCCGCCGGTGAGCGACATATAGCTAGACACTTTGATTGATAACGGTCTCGTCTTCGAAAAGCTCGGGGTCCCAAATAGTTGCCCGTCTTTAAATCCAACATCTCCCAGACTCTCGCTCCTCTCCGCAAATTTAGCCCGCGGTCTCGTTCGTGCCATGGTTTCCACAATCGCATCACTCCAGATGCCTGTGCACTGGTCCTTTGCCAGCTGGAAGTAAGGATTCAGAGCTGGGACTTGAGACTCTGGTTTTTGTTAGCATGGGCCGCGTTCATGTTCCTGTGGATGGGGGAATGGGAGGAAATACCAAGGTCGATGAAGCGGATACGGAGCAAATCGAGTGCCGCTAATCTGTCCAACGACTTAACTCCAGCAAGAACAAGTTTTTCAAATGCTAGGATGAATGCCATATCTGTGATTCCTGTCCCGTCGTTCCAGAGCAAGTTTGGCCGACAAATATTTTTGACGACCAAGTCTATACTTTTTAAGCGAGAGTCCCGAGGTTTTGAGAGACTCGCAGCGGTTTCAAAGAAAGCATGACAGAGTCGGCCCGTGAAAACGAGATGTTCCAATGTTGGGATTGCTCGTGCCATTTCCACACAAAAATGTGTCTTCATGCCAACTTTCTTGAAGAATACTGGAGACACCGACTCCCGGCGATAATCCGCTTCGATACATATGTTGAGACTTGTAAGGGTCCGAGGCAGATTGGGAAGGATGGTAGCCATGGAGATATAGCTTTTTGATTTAGCTTTGGCGTATGATCCATGCCACTCTGTGAGGTTCGGTAATGCAGTAGCTATATTCTGGAAATCTTCGTTTGCTCTTATTAGATTCCACTGGCCCTTACAGACTAGAGTGTTAATTGTCTTAAGTACTGGGAGGTTTTGGGCGGTAGTATTAAAGTGCCGAACCATTGGTGGTTTTTTTCTCTCCCCACCTTCCAGCGTTAATATACAAGCTTCATCAAACGTGATCTGAACGAATTCGAATGCTTCTTCCAATGTACAGTTGTTCGATGGCGATTGGTATGTAACTGTGTTTCCTGTATCCGCTAGATGCGCAAGAGATCGGATCAGGGTAGATCGATCAGGAGTAGTCGAGGGAATTCGAAGAGTGCGATCAAAAGCCGGGTTCTTTTGCTGGAAGACCGGGAACCAAATCTCGATGTGTTTAACGTATTGTTTAAGGTGGGGGTGAATGCAAAACCATATCATTGCTTGGTCGACGGATTCCCTCGTTCCTTTGATTTTCAAGTGGCGATACAGCCGGTCTTGTATAAGTTCTCTCCATTTGTTGCTGACAAGTGCCAGTTCTGAGACTTCTCGTCGTCTCGAATGCCTCAAAGCAGTGCCCCAGCTCCGTAACACTTTCGACCTTCCAGCAGATGTTCTTGAAGAAGCCGAGGCCCTCACACCAAATAGGTGGTCGAGAATACACTCGTGGATTTCGATAGGGAGATCGCAGAGGGCGGATGTTGGTGATATCGATTGGTGTATAGGAAGGGATTGGATAGGGATGCCATCTAGTCGTTCTGATGTGTTTGGCCGATATGGACATTGAATATCCCCTTCAATCAATTCTTGCTGAGGAAATGGTGTGCTTTTAGGCCTATCCGGAGGGATGATGTCCTCTGCAATATCGTCATTCTTCAGTTGGCCCAAAGGGAGAGTTCGCACCGTCGTCGGGGTCGACGGGCCAGGAGTAGCTGGTGTAGAAGCGGTCGTCATGATGGGAGGCAAGTGAGTCGCATGCCCTCCCTCATCGTCTCGAGGCGCAATGTCTGGCGGCATTGCGATCCCGCCCTCTCTCTTTCTCTCACTTTCTCTCACACTCTTGCTCCGACTTCACTTTCGGTCTGCAACTGTTATGGGCCTCATGGAATGCGGTATTTCACCGGTCCTTCACCAGTCTTCCCACAAGTGAAGTATTGGAGGTCGTGACCAAATATCGCGGAACGGCACGATGCCACTGTTGTCGAGAGAACCACTGTGATGAAGTTTAAGTTGCCGATAGGGGAAATATGAATTGTCAGGCGTGTTTGATTCGGATTGGCAGTGAGTTGGTGAATCTTGTGCTGTAGAGTGAGTGATTGGTGGCAGTGCTTCGGGGGTTTGGGGCGAAGGGGGGTGAGAATGACAAACGGAATCGACGGTGGAATAGGAAGATATGCACAGCGAAGGAGATGCGGCGGATCGCGAGTTGGGTGTCGTGTGTCTGTATCGCTGCTATAATACGGTGATGTTGATTTCTGGTTGGCTTAGGGGTGGATTGTTGTGGATGGTATGATGCAGGATTAACGATCGTTTCGGTGGGGGGAATGGGGATGGAGATGGGGATGGCGAGGGCGATGGAGATGGTCTTTGGGTTGCGGCGGCTGCGGCACTAAGATTGTCGAGCCAGACATGGACCATGGACTATGGACATGGACAAGTTATGCAGGAAAACCAGCCGCCTATGAAACCGAAACCTGCGAGATCCTTGATGGCACTGTAATTTATTTGATTTTGTGTTCTTTTTCTTTTCTTTTTTATTTTCTTTTTCGAACAATACTGTATATTCGATGAGCCTGACATGGAAGAGCTGTGGCCGTGGTTCTCTTCCTATCTACTAACCTTACCCACAGTCGGGATATGGATCGCTCACTCTCCGGTTCTTCTTATCCATGATTCCACTCCTATCTTAGTGCTTAGGGCTGTCTGAAATAAACATACGGCTACTCCGTCCTTTGCATAACTTAACTGCACGCTGCTGACACAAAGTCTTTTCCTCTATTTAAGGTTTGGCCCCGCTGCAGCGATTTTCGAGTAGTACCTGGTTTCTGCCCCCACGGACACTGTATCTGTCTGGATTTCACGATCTTCTCGTCGATAATATCCGTCAGTTCTCTTGAATGCCTCCGGTTCGGAGCCGCAGCGGGTGTTGGACCTGCCGGGTTCGAAGGAAGAAATGCGATGACCAACATCCAGCCTGTGGGCCGTGTATCTTCCGACAAATTACCTGCCATGGCTATGGCGAAAAACCACACTTTATGTATAGCCTGGAAGATCAAAAGGCAGAGATTGAGAAAATACAGCAAGCGGTGAACGAGAGCTTAAAAGCTAGAAGGGCATATCGAGTATTAAAGAAAAACAATCGACTAAATCAAACTCGGACATCACCTTCAGAGCAGACAAGTTCAAAAGACACGACAAAGAGTTTGACACAAGATTTTCAAGCAGGACTTACACTATCTTCGAATCCCACTCCACCTACGAAGGTGATTTCCCTTCCGCTTGCTGAGCCGTGGCCCGTGCAATCTTCAAACTCTCCAGAGTCTACGGGAACTCAAAGTGAACAAGGTTCGACGGCGTCCTCGACAGCGGCCGGTCAAAAGACGGAAGTCCACTATCCGGTATCTTTCCATCCAGATGCGCCTCCTGCAGAAAATGTTAACGATCTCACTATGATTATGAGGTATCTGGACGATATCTTCCCACTTCAATTTTATTTCTATCAACCTTCACCCTCTGAGCGTGGTCGAGGCTGGCTCCTCAGCCTCTTGTTGCGTTCAAAATCTTCTTATTATACGGCACTTGCGTTTAGTGTTTTGGTGAACTTATTATGGGGCCCTAAAAATGGTCCTGTAGGGGAGCAACAACTTCTAGAGGATCTCGATAGATATCACGCAAGGGCAGTTGCCGAACTGCAGGGACAGTTAGAGAACCTCACAACCGTATCTGGCGCGGAACATCTTAAAGTCGGTGTTGAAATCCTAGCTTGCACTATACAACTACTGTCGATAGAAGTGTTCCGAGGAAATAGATTTTTCAAAGGCTGGAAGGGTGACTGGGAGCTTCACCTAAATGCCGCGGGGTCCTTGCTCTTCGTCGTTGGAACTGATCTTCGTCAATTCCTAGACTCATCTGGGCCTCTTAGTACCAATGATGACTTTGTGCTGGAAGGTAACGGCCCAGCGAATATCATTTCAGAGATTGCCGCCTTGGACTTCTTCATGACGTCCTTTGTATGGGGTGACATAATTCGAGCTGCGAGCATCGGGTATAGACCCTCTGCGCCCCAATGCTTTGACTACCTTGACTACCTCCGAGAGGGTAGGATCAAGCTAGACCGAATCATGGGATGCAAGAACTGGGCGATGGTTTCGATTTATGAAATATCGAAACTGGAGAGTCAAGTACAAAATACTCCGAACTATGGTGACTCGGCTTCGCCAGGCTTGTTTGAACAGGCTGCTATTATTCGAACCGAGCTAAAGGTTGGCTTGGAAAATTTGCAGGCTGATTTGAGCTCTTCGCTACTGATACCTTTTGACCGAGAGAGTTGCCTTGTAACTGAGATATACGCCTTGGGCGCCCTAGTTCACCTCGGAATAGTGGTCTCGAGGTCCTCTTTAATATCACTTGAAGTTCGCGAACCTGTTGCCAAACTTCTGGCAGCTTTGAAAAATCTACCAACGCATCTCCTAATCCGAGTGTCGCTGCCATATTGCGTCGGAGGTTGTATGGCAATTTCGAATGAAATGGAGGATTTCAGAGAGTTGATATTCCAAGGGACACCCGCCGATCACGAAAGAAGCACATCTGACGGCTTCAATGTGGGAACTCTTCCGAATGGATTAGATGTTATGGAGAAATATTGGGCTATGAGAAGCTCTCCTGATCAAGGTCAAGTCAATGATGGTTCTCCTTGGGCGATAGCAATGAAAAAATTGGAAATGAAGTTTCTTCTCATCTGAAAGGATGTGATAAACTCGGGCAGTTTCGATCGTTCAAACCCCTCTTAAGTGAAGAATTATGCCACATGGCTGTATGAGAGATATTGCTTACAATTTATCCAAATACTCAGGCTACATCTATCCTCTATATCCTATTTTAGTACTCCTTCGGAAATTTATCTACGGCCGACTTTGAACAATCGACCGACACTCAAACAAAGATTTCTAGCTCTCGAATTGGTCTTTACCAAATTTTCCTTGCAGCTCCTCGAGCAATGCTCCCGTGGACACTATCTCGTCCTTGCGCTCCATCAAGTCATCTGCTGACCAGTTGGCGCTCATATATCTGCCGTTCATAAAGCTCGCCTGCTTCGTGGATAACCAAACTGCAGCTCCTCCAGCCAATGCGTGGGTGTCCTTCGAGAATCTGATGAAAAAGGGCTTGGTGATAGCCGTCAACACCGTTCCGGGATGAAGGCTCACTGCTACAACATTCGGATTCTCCGCTGCTACATATCTCTGGATCTGGATTTGCACAAGTTTGCTCAACGAATAGCTTGACGTCTGAGGCATGATATTAATCGCCGCCGCGCTGGTGACGTTGATTATCGTGGCTGGTTTGGCATCTCCGACCAGCTTGAGAAACTCTTGGGTCATCACCATGGTTCCTTTGACATTGACTTCCTATGTCGAGATCATATTAGCTCTATCACCCACGTGCAGCTAAAATACTCTTGAGAAAGACTCACAAAATCGTACCAAAAGTCGGCTGGGTCGATATCCTTAATAGGAAGGGCAGATTTCCCGGATCCTGCGTTGTTAACCAACACATCAACTGTTCCGACCTCCTTTTTTATTCTTGAAAACAGTGCCTTAATCTCGTCCTCATTGCGGAGGTCAATTGCCTGTGTCAATACTTGGACATTCGGGTTGATGGCTTTCATGTCCTGGGCAGCTGCTGCTAGTTCGGAGGCATTTCTTGCGACGAGAACAAGAGTTTTTGCGTTGGCCTTGGCGAAGGAAGTTGCGAAAGCCTAAAGTAGAATGTTAGAATTGTTCGAAGTACGAAGTAGGTCAAATACCAGTCGTCCGAGCCCTTGACTAGCTCCTGTGATTACAACAACCTTTCCTTCCTGGGAGAGTTCCTTTGATGTTGGGTCGATGCCAGGGTATACATCACGATAAGCATTCTTCGTGAATTGAGATGAGCTGACAAAGAAGTCTTCTGGAAGATTTGATAAAAAGTCCATGGCTGCTAGATATTTAATGTAGCGGTTGAGATGAGCTTGCTGAATACTTGTCAAGGCTGGCAGAGGCAGCCATTTATATTTCATTTGTGGCAGAAAACGGTACAGTCAGGATTCGTAAAGTTAAGCCGAAGCTTTTAGAAATTCAATCTAGGGCATTTCTCACCCCAAGAAAAGGTATCCAACCACTGCTTTTCTTCTCATGTTTGTTCCATGCGCAGTAACCTCCTCTGCTTCGGATATCGCCGCCTATGAGTGGAGGGGGTAGATTTGGGCGCTCGCTTAGCTTTAACTCGTAATACTTGTTAAGCGCACTGCGGTAAGTGAGCTTAATGATCGTCGGAATCCCCGCGCTGCGCTTCGAAACAAAAATGGAAGGGCGATACGAAGCTAATTATTAAGCTTAATTCTAATACGATCATTTGCAATCATCTCCTTACCTACCTAGGTATAATCTAGATACGACAGGCGCTTCGACGCGGTAAGATCTTCTCCCAAACTTCAGACCCATATATCTCTTACTCATGTCTGCTCTGAGTGTTTTGATGAGGAACACCAGGAAGCATTTCTCCTACTTAGTAAGCATGTTAGATATGATAATTCTGACCACTTGATTATATGTTTTCGTTCCAAACTGAAGGCCCATACAGTTCATGCACAATCTGCATACCTGCCTTGGAATCATCATTACCTACGTCGGTATGGACCTTAAGTATGACAATCCGGCTCCCGTGATCAAATCTTCCTCCGAGACCACATGCTTCTCACCGACCCTACCCAGGTATTTGTAAACCTTTGGCAGCGGGCTAATGCCTACTTGCACAAATAATAGCGCGACGTGAACGACATACAGATAGAGTAAGCATTCAGATATCATAGGAATTCATCTTTACTTTCGTTATTTAATACGATTTGAATAGATCTATGTTCCATTTTGGTTATTTTCTTTTGCCTAAACAACCCCACTATATCCCTCTAAGACAAGGATTGAAAGTCGCCTACCATGTTAATTATCCTGGGCATCTACGATAAATAGAATTTTTATTGAAAAAATTTAGGGCGACCGATGGGAAAACTCGATGAAACGAGGTGATAGGTAGCCCCGGTTCTTGTTCCTGCATCTGGTGATCCGAATTCTAGAGATAAAGCACACCAAGCATGGCGTTTCAATCTTGCTTCTCGTCATTATGAGGGAAAATATGGAGCCATATACTTAGCCGCGCCCATTGTCTTTCGAAAAATTCTCTCTTTTTTTCATTTTCATTTTTTTTCAGCCTTCGCATATTTGTTATCAAAATGATGTATAATCTCCAATGGATCAGTCTTCTACTGTTGTGCTCTCTCACGACAGCTTTTCAGAGTCCACATGAAAGAGTTGCAAAACATATCAGGAGACCAAGGCCAGCAGTAACGCATGCAAAGAATACTCAGCGGGCGATACCTTCTCAATTGTTTTTAAATAACAAGACATCTGGTAAAGGCATTCACATGAAAACAACTCGCTGAACGACACTGATACAATACAGCATTCGCTGTTCAAAGCGAGAATTTGCCAGATATCAATTTCGATATTGGGGAATCATACTCAGGGGTTCTTCCCATATCTTCGGCTCCTAACGAGACGAACCAGCTGTGGTTCTGGTTTTTCCCTTCCTCAAATCCTCTTGCCAAAAAGGAAATCACCATTTGGCTTAATGGGGGGCCTGGTTGCAGTTCTTTGAGCGGGTTGATGCAAGAAAATGGCAAGTTTTCCTTAAGGAAATACGGATATACTTTGCAAATCTAACATTTAAACCTCAGGCCCATTTTTATGGCAGCCAGGAACATACCAGCCAACCGCTAATCCTTATAGCTGGGTGAACTTGACTAATATGATCTACATAGATCAGCCAGTCAGTACAGGTTTCTCCCAGGGTAATATCACAGTTAATGATGAGCATGATGTAACAAGCCACATGATGGGATTCTGGAAGAACTTTGTTGATACCTTCTCCATTCAAGGCTACAAAATATATATTACTGGTGAGAGCTATGCCGGGCAATATATTCCTTACATCGCGGCGGGAATGCTGGATTCGCAGAACACTACCTATTACAACGTCAAAGGAATTGAGATAATTGACCCTTCAATAAACTCATACGATACACTTACTGAAGGTACCTCTCACCTCACTGGAAATAAAACTGAATTTCCGTATCGTTAACATAATTATTTAGCCCCTGCGGTGCCTGCTCTTTTAGAATATCAGAATGTTATCGCCTTGAACGAGACATATATAGCCAACATTACTGCAAGAGCTCAGTCATGCGGGTACACAGATTTTTATAATAAATATTCGGATACCTTCCCACCAATAGGACCCATCCCCGCGGCTCCTAACTCCTCTTTACCAGGCTGCGATGTATGGTCTGACATGTATAACGCTATCTACTATGTTAATCCCTGTTTCAACATCTACCATCTCACCGACTTTTGTCCCTATCTCTGGGATGAAGTAGGTTTCCCATCGTTGGGAGGTGGGCCAAATAACTACTTCAATCGCTCCGACGTTCAAAAAGTACTCCACGCCCCTCCAACGAATTTTCTGGAATGTGGTGGAGGACCCAACATATTTCCAAAGGGAGACTTCTCTCCACCTTCCGGCCTTGGCCCTCTCCCTTCCGTCATCGAGCGCACAAATAATGTCATCATCTCCCACGGCATGCTTGATTTCCTCCTTTTCCACAAAGGAAGTTTAATTACCATTCAAAATATGACCTGGAACGGCTATCAAGGTTTCCAGAGCCGTCCTTCAAAAGCCAAGAATTTTTATGTTCCATATCATCCAAGTTTGGACTATATTCTCAGCATTGCGAATGATGCTCTGCCAAATACTCCACCTCAGTATGATACTGCGGGTGCCGGGTTTCAGGGAACGGCGCACACCGAAAGGGGGTTAACTTTTGTAACGGTCAACCTGGCCGGGCACCAGATTCCGCAATATACGCCTGGTGCATCATACAGGACGTTGGAGTTCCTGCTTGGAAGGATTGCAAATTTAGAGCAGATGGGAAATTATACCACTCAAACTGCAAACTTTACGGGACAGTAGGAGCATTAGCGTAATTTTTATCTAGAATGTGAATAGGAATAGACTATGTTGTTTCAAACGGGGAAAAGGAGGACAGGTAAATGCTGGTGTGTTAGTTGACTGGTTTCAAATATTAGGAGAAATTAAAGAAAGTGTGCAAGACCAAAAGAAAATTCGAAGGCTTTCTACTTTGAATCAATCCAGCTTCCGGAATTTTAGTTACCTTTTTAGTCAGTTGCAACGGGATATTGACCGAGCACTTTTCCTAAACATCCCCCCTTGTTCTTGTATCTGTTATTTTTACGGGAGAGTGCAGCTCAAGATCGGCAAGGCCAAGGTAGAGCGAATGTGGCGTTACAAAATGGCAGAATTAAAATCACGTGAGAACGCGTTTTGACGGTTCACGTCGCCAGCATTCATACAGCGACCTAGAAATACGTAGGGTGCGCTTCACAAAGCCCCTCCGCACCGGCATTTCACCCTGACCCCGCGACATGTTAATACGGAGATATCTTCAGATATGTGGGTACTAGAAAATGAGGGCGATGCCTTGAAAGGTCCCTATACTTACTCCTCAAACGACATCCTCATCGTCGCTGACCTCGTCCAGGCAAGAAACTCTGGCTCAGACCGGGGAAGAAATTCCTCTTCGGGCGCACCCAAGCGGAGGGTACGCATATGCTGATGCTCTGATACTTCCCGGCTGACAGTGGCAGATGGACAATTTGTTGTATCGGATAAAACGATATCGAGGAAACATTTGACGGTTGAGGTAGATCCGAGTCAACCCGGAGACTGCGTAAGAGCCATACATCTACAAAACCAAAAGCCCTCGAGCTTACACCTATGATAGCCAAATCCTAGGTCTAAATCTCGCGTGATATTGACGGACCTCGACACAAAGATTGGGACACTTGTCAACGGAGAGCAAATAAGAGGAAAGAGTTATGTCCTAGACAAAGATGACAATTTTATCAGTCTTGGAAAGTACAAGCACCGATTTCGGTATAGGGCCTCGATTTTTATAACTCGTTCCTCTGCTAATATCTCAAAGATTTACGTGGGTTCCTGCTACATTTACATTTTCCTTCACGACAAAAGAGCAAAGGGCAGACCCTTATTCACACCTTTATGAAGTTCTCGGTCCTCTTGATATCAAAGTCCTTGCCGATTACGAACGTGGATTCACAACTCATGTGGTAGCCAAGAAACGAAATACGTCCAAGGGTCTGCAGGCTTTGATCGATGGAAAATATATTGTACATACCGACTCATTTCTCGATGCCGTGGTTACTGCGACCACTCCGACAACAGAAGATGGCCCAGCCCCTTTGGAAGAGGATTTTGAGGCAAATTTCCCAGACCCTCTTCAATATCTTCCTCCAAAAGGCGATGAGCCCACTCAACGTGATACCTCTGCTTATGCCCCTAACCCTGCACGACAGGACATGTTCGAGGGTTATACATTTGTGTTCTATGAGAAACGCCAATTCGATACACTCCTTCGACCAATCACAGAAGGAGGTGGAAAAGCGCTGTTCCGGGAAGCAATACCGGAAGAAATTACGGTTGATGATTTTGTTCGGTATGTCAAAGAAGTTGCCGGCGAAAAAGGCCTTGGAGAATTCGAAGATGGTAGCGAGGGTAAGGGAGTTGTTGTTGTCAGATTCAATCCAGTCAAGGGAGAGGGGACGGAATGGTTTGCAGAATTTGGTCGACAAGTTGCTCTTAATCTTGACCATCGTCTCGTTGAGCAGAATGAATTCCTAGATGCCATATTAGGGAACGATGCCAAAGTACTCCGAAGACCACTTGAGGTAGAGCTATCAAGCGTTGTGGCTTCACCCCCTGCAGATGGTGAGTATTATTTCGCGGGCTGAAAAATATAAGTATCTGATTTGTACAAGCTACTAATAGGAGTTCCCCTCCATCAATATCTGCAATGCCGGCCGAGATGGCTCCTCCAGAGCCTCCTAGGCGAGGCAGGCCACGAAGGACAGCAAGGCCACAGTTCAAGGGTTTTGATGATGATTTCAGTGGCCCTTCAGTTCTCAACTCCGTGCCAGAGTTCGTGGCGAATGATCCGATACCGGCGGTAGAATCCCAATCACAAGGGCTTTTTGTATCCCAAATTTCTGAGATGGATGTTGATCCCCATGGCTCTCAGCTAGGTGATGGAGAAACTAGAAGGAGCCGGAAAAGACCAGCGTCTCCCGTCTTTGATGAGGAAGAAGAGGAAGAGGATATTATGGAACAACTGGCACCTGCCGCAGCCGCTCTAAAGAAACGTCGACTTGCGGATGAGAATGATCGAAGGCGACGAGGGGAATCCATACCAACGTCCTTCCAACCGCCTGTTAAAGAGCAGCCAGCAGCGACAAAGCCCCCTCCAAGGAAGGCCAAAAGGGACGTCGAACAAATCGATATCCTAGAAGTTGCACGTCAACAACGCGAGAAAGCAGAAGCTCTCGCAAAAGCCGAGCGTGAGGCATTACAGGAACAGTTAGAAGGTATGGATATTTCTAGTATCAGAAACCTTGCAAAAATCGAAGAGATGGAAGTGAAGCGTGTCAACCCACCACCTAGAGCAGCCGTACAAGCTGATGAGAGTGAACGCTGGGATAATAAATGGAATGGGCGAAAGAATTTCAAGAAGTTTCGCCGTAGAGGTACATCTCCTGGAAACGGGAGGCGTGTGGAGAAGATTATAGTGCAGCTTGAGGAAGTAAAGAAGAAAGATTTCGGGATAGGGGACGAGTACTGGGGCGAAGATGATAGCCAACGGAGGAAGAAGAAAGATAAAGGCAAAGGAAAAGAGATGCAGACTCAGTTTCAAGATGCGGGTCAGGTGGAATCTCAGTCTAATACCAAAAGCCTTGCTGCAGAGAACGCATCACGGATACTGGCGAGCGAAGCAGAGGAGGAGTATGGAAGGCCTAGTAAGGCTGCCGATTCGGATTCAGATCCCGAGGTTTTGGAAGTACCTCCGCCAAAACAAACGGCGAGCAGCTCTCAAAGAGCACGGAAATTGGTGGATAAGACGAACGCTGCGAAAAATAAGCCAGTGGCGGTGCCGGCGCCAGCGCCAGTACTGAGGACTGGGAATAAAAGAGCAGCGGCAACGACGCTGACCAAACCGGCGCCGGCAAAGAAGTCCAAGCCAACCAGACTTGGGAACGAGGATAGTGATGATAGTGGTGACGAACTGAAGTTTAGGTTTAGAACAACTAGATGAGATTGCAGCGGGGTTTTCAAGTACAAGGGTATCATATCTATTGTTCGTCTATACACCTAGATAGCTCTAGCTTCACTTGTCTATCTAACAGCCATTCTCTAGTATGCGATATGAAGTCATTTCAGGCTCGGAATGCTTCCTGTGAAATGCCTCTTCTCTCATCATTATGTCGTTATTGGCCCTGTCTTTCGGGCCGGGCCATACATAGCTAAGTAGCCACATGGACAGCAAGTTCTCTATAACGCCAAGTTGTTATGGCTATACGCTGCAAACGCCTCAATCCATTTCTTCCAAATTCCCCGCTGGCTTCAGCTCGCTCTCTTCAACGGCGATCCCAATTAGACACGGCTCCAGCATCCCCTCCCAGTTAACCCACGGATGAACCTCCCCGAATAACTTCGTGCCATCCCTCCCAGCCGCTTTCATCAGTTCCGGGCCCCCTCCTGGATGATAAGGCAAATACGGTGTCACATTATACACCTTCCCTCCCAATACAGTCCACGCATCCTTGCCCTTCCTACCAGTCATCTGCTTTAGCAAACTTGGTGGAACGCGAATATATGGCGTCGAGGGAGGGAGGCCACGGAGATTTGCAGTAGGAGAGGAAGAAAGACGCGCCCAGTCTAAGGGGCTGTGCCCCGGGGTTAACAGGACTTTCTTCCGTGGTTTGACGGGGATTGAATTGTGTGTTGGCGGTGGGGCGAGAGAGGAGCCGCCGGGAGGTGCGCGGTTGGGGAGTGGTGAGCGCGTGGGAGGAGCCATCAACCCCGCGGGCGTGGCCGTGGGGAGCGGGTTTAAACGCGGAGGTCCACGAGTCCCTCCCGAAGCTCGCTGTGCCGAGTTCAGAGCCGGAAATGAGGGAGCCGGCGGTGAGTCGTCGGCATCTCTCACGAGGTTGAAGGAAGGCATCGTTGGGGTGGTAGCGCTTGCTGAGGCTCGCGGGGTTGTAGGTGGTGAAGGGGTTTTTGCGTTTGGTTTTTTGAAAGATAGGGGGAGAGGGGGTGGTGGCATGGCTTTGCGATCCAACTCATCTTTAGTCACATCTTTGAGGGCTATTGGTATTTCTTCTGCTATTGAGGCCTTGGGTCTTTTATCCGTGGTGATGGAAGCTGGCGCATCGCCTTGCTTCCTTGCGACATCTTGGATCGCAGGTCGTCGGAAGAAGTCTAGGAATGACCAGGAGGACGGCGGATGGCGAAAGCACAGAAAAGATATCGACGCAATGAGAATGGACAGTCCTAGAAGGACCATGGTATGGTATTTGTTGCTTTGGCGATCGATTCCAAGGGTGTCTCGTTATTTTGTGGTTGTCGTTATCGTTTGTGGTTACAATATATTTGTTCCTGAGGCCGCAGTATGGCGTCGATCCCCCGTCATCATGTGACTCGGTTCTAGAATACTGTATCGAGGTTCGAGGAAAGTCCTTGCAGCGTTTCAACCCTCCAACAGGGGACCATCACCAAAATGACGCGCTTTGTTCCGCTTCGCGGGGCGTCGGGGCTTTTAAATCGGGATCAATGGGGTTTTCACTGGCTTGTCGCGTTTATCGCATGAATTTCATCAAAGCCATGCAGCGAAGACCCCCGGAGGGCCAATGTTGACAACTCAGGAGCACTGGATCCTCCACGGTATTATACGTGCTGGGGGATTTGATATAGGAAGCAATGTAAACAAATGAAAATCCTTTTAGACCTCGATATCTCTCTCTCTCGGTCGTGAGCGTGAGTATCAATATCAGTTCTTAGGTATCACCGTGTCAATATCAATATCAATATCAAGTTTGTGTATTTCCGATGATCGCCTTCGTTCTTTCCTCCCGTGCGTGTATGGCTTGGTGAGGACCCAGATCCCGTTTCGGAAGGCATGAGGGCCTTCGCGGTTGGCGGAGTCGCCTGGTCCAGGAATAACAGCCCGTTGAAAAACAGTCCCGGCCGCGAAGATACAAACAACCACATCAAAGTCAACGTCAACGTCAACGACGCCCACGACTCAGCCAATGCGTCTTCGACGCCGACTCGACTGCGACCGACACGACCGCCACTACGACCGCCACTAAAATCAAGAGACAACAATGCCATCATGAGAGTGCCGCCGAAGGCACCCTTAGCTGCAAAAACTGGGAACGCGAACATGCCTTCCTACGATAAGCAACACAGCACGAACAGGCCTCTCATGCCGACCCTCAGTGCCTCTGCGAAGTCTTCGAACAGGACTCCATTGACCCCGAGAGTTGCTGCGTCGAATCCTCCAACTGTCTCCACGCCGTTGTCGCGACGGCCTGCGCGACCTGAGAGTATTACGCCGGCGAGTTCGTCGCGAGAGGATTTATCCACGCCTGTATCCACATTTTTAAGTAACAATATCACTCCTCGATCAGGGTCGCGGAAATCTCGAGTCGACAGTGCAAATTCTACACCTACAGGAACTCCAACAGGGACCCCCGCCCCTCTCTCCCTGAATGAATCATTTCGGTCTCCTCAAGAACCGCTGGTATATGCCACTGGGCTTGGGATCAATGGACTGGATAAAGATGCTCCAAAACGGCCTACTGTTTCTTTCAGTCCCGCAGTATCAGATATAAGCCATTCTAAGAACCCCGCACAAAATGCGTCCGCAGATTCCAAGTTTTTCTTCGCGAGTGATGCAAAGACAGTACAGCCTGCCAGACCTGCTATTCAAACCAAACAGCCTTCAACATTCTTCTATGCCAATGGAGAGTCAATTCCCCCTCCACATAGCTCGGGGACATCAGCTGTCGGATCATTGGTGGGAGAAGAGAAAGCCCAACCCAGGTTCTTCCATGCCAATGGAACTCCAGATTTTCATAGTTCACCATCTGCACATTTACCTCCTCCAAGACCCAGCTCCACCGTGTCGACATCTTCCCGCATGAATTCTCCGCGCTTGGCTGCAGACGCAATACCACCATCACAGAGACCTTCATCTCCCTCAAAACTTAATCAGCAAGCATCTGTAGCTTCGTTAAGAAGCGTCCCTCCACTGCCCTCTCCCGTGTTCCAACGCCCACAACCATTAGGAAGAGGACATTCTGCAACTGGTATTGTCGGAGCTAGAAGAGCGAGCATTGAGTATAGTCAACGAGCCATCAGCCATGGACGCTCACAGAGCGTTGGATCTACACAAGATATTAAATCCCCCATTCGAAAAGTCTCCGGGGAGAGCTCGATTAACTCATCAGTCCCTGGATCACCACTGAACCTATATATAAATTCTGTTTCAGAATCTACACCAGAAGAGATCCTACAACCTGAAGCTGAGGTATCCAATGAAGAACCCACCACCCAACTTGGGAGCCCTATAAAAACCGGCAATTCCCTGGAGCAACTGAACGCACTCGCTGCCAATGCTCGGCGAGAACGAAAGGTTCTGGATTTGGAAATCACCAATTCATCATTAGCAGCTATTAATCGCACATTGGAGCGCGAAATGAGAAAACAGACGGCGGAATTACGTCGATACAGAAGACTTAGCCGCTCTGGCCGCCTCTCTATCGCAACTTCAACATCCATTCGATCATCTAATGGAGTGATTTCTATGGATGGTATTGAAGGAAATGAACTTTCAGATATGAGTGAGGAAGAAGACCTTGACGAGGAAGAGAACGAGTCAGAAGAGGATCTGTCAGATGAGAGTTCGCTTAGCCCAAGTGCTATGGCAGAGAGCGATGCAAGACATAGGAAGAGAGATGAAATGCGTCTTCAGCTTGATCTGACAAAGCATCAACAACTTCTCATCGACAGCCAGAAGATGAACCAAAGTCTTAAAAGGTGTTTAGGCTGGACAGAAGCCATGATCGATCAAGGCAAGAAAGCCCTCGAATATCGTGTGCGGGTTAGCGATGTTGAGCTAGGAGGTCGTGTCCTTGCGCCGGATGAAGTCGAGGAAGATGTAGATAATGAGGGCATGAGTAGTATTGGAGCAGAGATTTTGCGGGAGGCTAGGAGAGCGGCTGCTAGTGGAGCTGCAGCCTGGGTCGGCCAAGGGAAGGATGATAGGGATAGCGGAGTCGAACTGGATGGGTCTCAACGAGATCAAACGAATCTGATCACAACTCCTCCGGAACCGAGATAATACAACTTGAGTAATATTTGTACAACAGCGAAGGAAAGGCAAGACCTGTACCACAATCGCATACACCACACCACACCACTCACAACATCATTTCCTTGTGTCTATCTGGAATAGGGACTTAGGCGTTTATTTTATTTCTGGATTAGGAGCGACATACCATGCATTGGCGTCACGGATTTTGTATGGAATGGATGGGGGCGGAAGCAAACAAATACCTGTCTGCTTTATTGGCCAAGGCGCCTGAAACACTTTTCTTTTGTTTGTATTGTACTACTTTACGATACCCTTTTGCTTGTAGGAAGGACGATGAAGGATTTGATACCATATCTCCTGGGTTTCCAAGAGAGTACCGGGTATGGAATTCAAGAATGAAGGGAGAGAAGAAATTGGACATTGATAGTAGATGAGAAGAGTCGAAGGGGATATACCGTTTGATGATAACTAAAGTAGATCACAAGATCGAACATCGAGGAGTCGGAAGGAATAGAGAGAAGCGGAATAGAGTGGAAGCATTAAAATAAGAAAAGATCTGTAAAAAAAAAATATAATAAAAAAACAGAAAATTAGAAATTATCAAGATATATTATCACTTCTTCAAGAGGAATCATTCCTCGGACGCAAATATAAAGTAAGCCGTAAATTTTCATTTCTCTTGCTCAATAATTTATAAAGAGATTAGGAAGCTCCAGAATGTTGAGTAATAGTCATCTAAAGGCTCCTTGGGATCGTCGAGGAGCCATGGGAGTGGATGGAGCAAGTACAGCATAAAATGCACATAATTGGAGTAACTTACGTTAGATGGGGACTTTGTGCTCAAATCAAATAGAATTTTTCTTCTGCAAGCATAAATAGTACCGAACCTAACACCTTGCGCCTAGATCACTACCATTACCCGCTGACTATATCTCTTCCAACCCCATCGGATATATAAACTCGCTACAAAGACCTGTTTGCAATTTCAAGCAGTTCAAATCTAATAAATAAATCCAAATTCCACCGTGTAAACCGATTTGACGTCTATACCGGATCTAATTCCAAAGCTTGTCTCGTGCGGTCCATTGAACGAAGAGCTTCACCGGAGCGTAGCTTTGTTCCTGACGTCGACTGAGGAATCTTATATTGTTTTACCCGAGGCCTGATATGCTCTCTACCTGCCTGCCGTATAAGTGTTCCAACTTTGTAGTCGTCAAAGAACTTTAGAAGCCAGAAGACACAAACAGTGCAGCCTGTCACAATCACTGCTGATACAACCATAACCCAGACGCTCACGGGCGAATCATTAATTTCTTTTAGATTCATGCCGTAGATACCCGTAACGAAGCTAAGAGGCACGTAAATGAAGGCGAGTTGTGTGAGCCGCTGGCCACGCCTTGCTTGCTCCAGACTTGTCTGCGTGTCCCTTGTGCTAAGAGTGCTTAGTAGTAATTGGAAGCTGTCCATGAGGAATTGCGAGAGCTTTTCTTCGTCCACAAGGATGCGTTCTAGCGTTTCCGAAGGGGTCGTTATCCATTTGGTTTCATCGACTACACTAATACTCTCATACCATTCCACCACGTCCTTGGGAATATATTCAAGCGTCTCAAGAATCCCATCACGCATGAGTACCAAGTCTCGCCGATTAAGATGTAGCTCTTCGTTGGTGTCCACGGTTGGCCGAAGGATATCTTCAAAACTGATACGTTTGATCTCAGCCCGCAGAAAGCGCAGGTTCGAGTTCCATAGTGATGCGGAGATGAGGTGAATAAGGCCATTTGGCCTTAGAGTCGGTGTTTTCAACACTTGATGGGAGAAAAGAACACGGAAATGCCAGCTATGAAAGAACACGCTCTTTAAGCAGTCGAAGAGACTGAAAGAATAAGTGAGGTCTTGAAACAGGCTTGGAAGCGCAACGCCACCACGGCTGGTCGCGTACGGTACACGGAGTGTTGGCCGCGGCCGAGGCCGTCTGGGAAAGCCGAAGCTTGACAGAGGAAGTGGCGCATCGACCAAGAATAAATCTGAATAGAAGAATTAGATGGTTGGTTCTTGGGAAATTTGCGTCAACATCGAGGCACCTACAAAAACTCGGGGTTACCCGATAGAAGGAAATACGTGTATTTGATGACAATGGGTATGGTTTCGGTCCTTCCCAGCAATGTCTTTTCATAAAATTGGGAGCAGACGATAGTTTTACGCCCTTTGTAGTCTCCCAATCATTATACTCGAAGACCCCATTCATGTTGTAATATAGATTATTTTCTGGATGCTCATTGTTGGAGCCTCTATATCCAGGCCCGAAGACATGTTTCCATAGCCCTTCTTTTGGGGGATTTCTGGCGTGGTTTAAGAAGAAATCTGGGTCAAGATCCCACGCGCTTCCAAGAGCCTCTATCCAATCCGGTCCAATGTTCTCAATAACACAAACGGCGTTGGATTTTGCTTGGGAGGCGGCCACGGCTACCTGGATCAGCGACTCCGGATTTTTATGATTAGATTCTTGGCCGTCGAAGTAATACGCTCGTGTATTGGAGGGGGAAGAGGTGAGAGCATCGGGAAGCCATTCCAGGCCTTCCTCAGTAACTGCCAGCCTCGAAAGGCGAGTCAGGTAGTTTTCACCTGCCTGTTGTGACAGGCGGTCCTCAGACGTTTGAGAATTAGGCATCATTTATAATATTCTGGATCGAGAAAGATTCAAACCATGTTTCATGAGGTTAGGTCAGATCATATCTCCAAAGGGGCCCCATGGTAGGTAAGAAGTAAGGTAGGCGGTGCACTGATACCTGAGGCTCCAACTCAGTCACCGCATGTGCACGGCCCGCATTCTTCTTATATTATGCAGTAGTTCGCGATATACCTATGGCCTGTCACAAGTAACGAGAGGATGACAAGATAATGTCTGGATTAAAGGATGTGCTGTGGGGAGAGCCGATGGTTTGAGTTTAACTAAAAACCGGCAGCGGGTTGACGCTGAAAGCACGCCACAACCGCCGAAACTAGTAGTCAATTAACCATTTCATTATTATAGGAAGTAGAACTTAGGTCCCTAACATTTAGTGTTTTCTAATACTATAAGCTAGGCTTACTACCTTGTGTCGGGGAATGCCCTTAGGTCAACGGCCTTCCTATATTGGCTTATTATACTAATAATTATATATCCCTTCTCTAATAAGCTCTATAACCTGCAAAGTAAAGCTCTGATCTAGCTGACTACTCTTACTGTTCTTAACCTATATTCGTTGTGCTAGTAGACATCTACTAGTAGAAATCTACTACGCGGCCTATGAACGGGGAACAGGAACTCCGTTGTGCCAATACAAATCTGCCAGTAGAAATCTACCATGAGAAATCTACCAGCGGTAAACCTAAGACTAGAAACGGGAAAAGAGGGCTTTCGCGTAAGGACTTCAGGAATTGAAAATCCAGCCATCTCTTGTCCTCAACTACCACTAGAAATTGTGCTAGTAGAATTCAAGGGGCATAATCCAAGTGGCTCTGAGTTTAAGCTCTACTAAGAGGCGTAGGAAAGTGATTTTCCAAATGAGGCACTTTCCCTTACTCCGCAGCCATGGGTCACAGGGTAAAAATGTATCAAGAAATTCGGGTTGTGGTCACGTGCGACGCCAATGGACCGAGAAATTTAGTGCGGGGTTGGACGCCGACCTTAACGAGTTCAGTATTAACCCCGCTCCTTGCAATATCTTCGCACTACCATGACGTTTTCATCCGATCAGCTAGAACAGCTAGTATCCTCTCTCGCAAGGTAGAATGAGAACTTCCTAGCTATTACGTACCGGCTGCTTATATAACGGAGCCTACGTTCAGGAAAATACTCGGATTTCACGATACGTTGCGCCGACAATTCTATCATCCGCGTACACCGTGCAATTGTCTGCCCTAGCTCGCGGGTACTTTCTGCTGCTGTCGATGGCATATTTAAGGTACGGTACTGAGATTGAAGCTATCCCATAAACATAAAGCTGATTCGATGAATAGAAAGCTCTCTCGCAAGAAATATTTCTCGAAGATGACGAGCCTCTTATTGTTGCGAAAATGATTGATTTCTTGTATTGTTTAGACTACGATGATCACCGCCTCGACGCCGAAGGGCACTCTTCAGCTAGCGAATATCATAATTCGGCGCCTTCCTCAGCTATATTCAAATTTCAGTTTCAGGGGAGTGAAGCTCCTACCGTAGATGAAACTACCGTTGCGGAACAACCTAAGCTCAACTCTTTATCCTTACTTATCAACACGAAAATCTATATTATCGCAGATAAATATAATATCCAATCTCTGAAAGATTGGGCTGTGATTAAGTACAAGGAGGTACTACCAGCAACGTGGAATACCATCTCCTTTATAGAGAGTGCTCGCCTTATTTATGAAAATACCCTAGATGATGATCGGATGCTACGAGAAGTCATAATTCGGAAGGCAAGTGAGGATATTAAGATCCTATTCGAGCATGACGAGTTTATAGTACTACTACAAAGCCACGGTGATTTTGCCACGGAAATTTTGAGAGACGTAGTCTTTAACTCATCAGACGATGCACCGACAGTGGAAACAAACTTAGAAATTAGATCGAAGAAAGAAAAGAGAAGATTTCGTGGGTAGCAGTTCCACCCACTATGGATATTTAAAATAGTTGGCGTGATATTAGGTCATGGTGTGCAAAGTATACAAGTTATGTATTCAGAGATTTGACAATCCAGACATTTTGGTCTCAGAAACTCAGCGTTGAAGGGCTGGTCTGGCCGTAACTCAAATATCCGACCCTATATGTGTGAAAGTCAAGTCGCAAATCCCGACCGTACATGTGTCCGAGTGTTAGATACATCATCAACGGCAGGACTGGTTAAGTGTTTCATGAGCGAGCTCCTGTTATAATACCCCAAGACATATAGCCCATTTTACCCTGTGTATAAATGAAGAATTTCTGGGAGCAAGAATCGGAGCAAACCTCCAGCATACGCATCCGCTTTAGGAAAGTACATCTCATTCTTGATCGTATAGTCCTGCAACTTCTGAAGATTTGGGAAAACCTTCACCGATGCTCCCGTTCGCGGAGTGTCTACAAGGTCTACAATATTCACGTGTGTCTGACGAACCCGCTGATCATGGTCAATCTCAACTATGCCACGCTATAATGAATGGAACGTGGCAAATGCTCACCTCGCGACACTCCTTTAAATCCCCAGGCACGGGCTCGATTTTTAAGATATAGCACAGATTCTGCCATGAATTCAGATCCTTCACATCTGTGCCATAGAGATTATTGAACTATTAAACCATCGCTGACTTGAACTTCCGCCCCGCTTCCCGCATCCCGTAATCATCACCATCTGTCTCGTGAACCCCAAGTGGACCTTAGCGAGACGAACAATAGAAATTGAAATGGTGAGAAAGGAGTATTCTACGAGGTGTTAGTTCCTAAAGCGGTGAGGGTGCGGGCAAGGTTGGCGTATTGACATTTAGTTAAAGATAAACATGCGGCTTAAAACTGGCCGAGGGACCTCGGAACAATACTTCAAGAATTTCTGCAACTACGACACCACCCCTGATAAAACAGATCCATTCATATTTGGGCAGAAATACAGACTATTTATTGAGCCTAACTAAGTGTTCATTAACACTTCGCCTATATCCTTAACCCGAACCTTGTAGCCTCTAAGCAATTGCAACTTAACTAGTAAGTGACTCTCCTGGCTGGAGAGCTAGCGACTTACCTAGATAGAAACAGAGCGTTATGTGCAACATCAAAACTCCTATATATGGATGGCCTATAAGAGAAGTGATTACAAAGTGCTGTGAAGATATCAATAATCTATATTACTGCGCTAATGTTCGGTGGCTCGCGGGGGGAGAAGTTCCTGGCCACTGTCGTTGTTAAGTACAAACACCCTTAACCTCAGAAGCTAGATGTCGGGCAAATTCTGTAGATGTAATTTCCTTCTAATTAGGATTCCTAGATTATTTTAGCTAGAATTTTCTAATAATATATCCTTGGACATATTTATATCTCTTTTTAATACTGTTTAAATTCTCCGTTGGTCCTATAATATATATGTTTGGAGGAAGTAGAACAAAAGGAAAGTCATTGTTTTCTACATTGTTATCTATTAATAAACTTTTTTTATCTACTTCTACTAAAGAAAAGAAGAAATAATTAAATGAGCCTCACATCACATTTCACAATTTTTTTAAAAAAAAGCTCGAATTAAAGTTGAGTTGATTCTATTTCATGCCTATCGTTGGATTCCACACTATCTATCTCCAGCTATGCATTTCCGTTCCCCTTTCCACATCTATCTCCCCCCTCTCCCTTTCTCTCTCCCTCTCTGATGTAACTAAACATGTTGGGGGGTTGGAGGTTGGGTGCAACTCTTTCAAAGATCCTCAAATATTCCTTAATTCTTTTCTCCAGGATTTGTTCTTCCCAAACAAACACATACAAAAAGCTCCCTTTCTACCAACCCCTTCACTTTCTAAGAAGAGGAAAAAACAAAAAAACAAAAAACAAAACCTCGTAATCTGCATTTATCTCTCTCTCTCCCTCTCTCTGTGGCTGGAAAAACACCCGTGTGTTTAGGATTCGCTTTGCTTAATGGTGTCGGATAAAAGAGGGGACGAAAAAAAAACAACAACAAAAAAGTAAAGGAAAGTGAATATGGAAAAAACATCAAATAATTAGTCCCCTTCCTTTCGTCGCTTGTTCACATGGCTATGGGAAAAAAAGATGTCCCGCCCATTTCTACACTCCAAATCGGACGATATGAGACGAGACGAGACGGGAACGAAAATAGGGGGTTGAGGGAGGGGTGGAATAGATAGACACCAAAAGGGACGAAGGAAGGTGTGTGCTTGCTTTTTAAGTCTTTAAGCCTTGGGCACATTTGGTACGTCGGCGGCCGCTTCCTGCGCAGCGTGGTGCTGGTGCTGAGCGTGTACTCCGTCTGGCTTCTTCTCTTTGGTCTTCTTCTTCGACTCCTTCTTCGCGGCTGCCTCGGCGACGAGTTGTTCGAATGCCATGTAGTCGCCTTCTTCTTCGGGGTTACGTTGGGCCTGTGAAGGAAAAAAAGCAATGTCGTTAGCTATACGTTTCTATTTATGGAAGGAGGAAGGGGGACGAGGGATAAGTGGGAAGTTGGTGGCGGGCACATACCTTTTGATAGATTTCTCCCGAGATGACGAGGGCCTGGGCGCGCTCTAGACGCTTTGTCATGGAGACCTTCTTGTCGTTCAGGATCTCATCGCAGACATCCCGCAGAACGCCTTGGATCTCAAACTTGCTACCCCGCCATGCGGCGTTGAGGATCTTGCCTGTGACGCGTCTCTCGTACTCGACCTTCTTCTCGTCTGTCCAGTCTTCACCACCCTTCTCCTCCATCTTAGCCATTTCCTCCATCGTCATTTGTGCATCGATGGCGCTGGAGATGGTGTTCCATGTCTCTTTTGCCAGTGTTCCCTTGTCCTTGAGTCTGGAAAAGAAGCCTCCGATTCCCAAGAATTTCTGAGACTTGAGGAGCGCCGTGGCCTTTTGTAGATAGGTTGTTCCAATGGCGTGAAGGATGTCCAATCCAAACGACTCCATTTTCAAGTTTTCTACCTCGAGTCGGGTCTTCTCTTGGAATGCCTTCGTGACTTCAGGGCCTTTGTCCGTCTCGGTCCATATACTGATTCGGTTAACGAGTTTCTTAGCCAGTGTATCTACACGTTCTTTTCGTATGCGTGCTCTCTCTTTCTCATACGCAGCTAATTCTTCCCGCTGAGCCTTGGACAAGCCGGCCTTCTTCTTCTCCTTCTTCCTGAGCTCCTTTTCTTCTTCGGTCAGGCCGGCCGCAGACATTTGAGCCTCCTCTTCCGTCGTGTTCATGATTTGTGGTCTGAGGGGAATGCCTTGAGTTCGTCTTGGTGTCGAAGTTCCTGATGCGGAGGGGCTTGGGGTAGGTTTCTCGAACGCCGTAGTTGATGAAGCTGTCGAGTCTGCTGTACTCTCCGCAACACTTGGAGCCGGGGGGGCTTTGAAATCTTCAGGAGTGGCAGAAGCTCTAGCTTGTTCATCTTTAAGACTCTCTTGCTTGGCCTGCTCCTCACCGGGGAATTCTTCCTCCTCCCCTTGCTCTTGCATCGTGATGTCCATCGTCCGGGTCAGGTCTTTCATGAGAGAAATCTCGCCGATGAGATCAACGAATGCCTCGCCGCCGAAGATGGTACCGAAGAACTCAGCTGGATCCGCGAAGCCCTCTTGTGGTTTCGCGAATTCCTTACCGTGCTTATCATACTGAGATCGTAGATCGGGGTTGCTGAGGACTTGGTAGGCTTCGCCGATTGCTTGAAATCTCTCGTGCGCCGTCTCATCGCCAGGGTTCTTGTCTACGGAGGAGGATTAGATGAATGAGAGAATAAAGGAGATGGAGAGTAGCCTTTACCGGGATGTGTTATGATTGCAAGCTTGCGGTATGCCTTCTTAATCTCCAATTCAGTAGCATCTGTTTTGACGCCGAGGGCATCGTAGTAGGCTGTGTCGACGACCATGATTGCCGTCTTTCGTAGAGACCAGACAGTTCTGATAGGAAATGTAGAGGTCGTCAACAGGAAGCGCGTGTTCTGTTGCAGCAAAGCTCTTTTGCCTTGTATGGTTGTTGCAACCTGAGAAGTTGTGCCTCGCTTTTGGTGAGGCTGAGATTTTGGATTAATGCGGTCAACGTGGGATGACGACGCGAGGCTAAAAATGGAGGGGCAAAACTACCTGCGCCATAAAGTGACGGAATCATAACATAACACTACTACCGTTTGGAATTCACTAGGAGCAGTTTATCAATGGACACATCTACATTTATTGACGCATTTTTACATGTAATTTGAGAAATTGACTAATCGCTGTGATTCTCTCACTGTACAATCATCGCAGTACTAAATAAAATCACGTGTGAATTCTTTCAATTTAGTTTAACAAACTGCTAACAGCTACTGCATTAGAACATTCTAAGCTGCGCAACGACATTTTTGAAATCAGGGAATCTTCGCTAATAATTTATTTCACACCAGCTGCGGCCATACGTTGGAAGCATCCCTTGTAAGCCTCGTGAACTTCTGGGACCTCAAACTTGTACTCCTTGAGCTTGTTGATGAGTTTGGTGGTGTCAAGCTTGCAGTTGCTTCGTCCGGCCTTGATGACCTTTGCTTGCTCCTCCAAAGTGAAGTTCTTCCAGGTGAAGTCGGGGCGGACGTATTGCTTGAATAAGCTGAGAACCTCGTTGTGGGAGATGGCACCTGGGTTGGTGAAGTTGTAAATGCCGGTGTCCTTGTGATCGGCCATGAGGATGGCAGCTGGGAGGAGATCGTGAAGGATGGTGTTAGAGTTAGGGATGTCAACCACGCGCTCGTACTTGGCAATCTTGGTGACAAAGTTACGGGAGTGCAAGTCGTCGCTGACTGGCATGCGGAGTCTGAGAATGAGGCAGTTGGAATAGTGCTTCATGACCTGGGCAAAAATTAGCCTCGAGAACCCTTTCGAGCATTGGATTGCATACCTCTTCCACATGTGCCTTGGTTTCCGAGTAGAAGGAGCCGTCGAAGTTGGCCTTGTCGGTCTCGACAAATCCTGGGCCGCCAATTGGGTGCTTCTCGTCATAAGCGTAGATGCAGCCCGTTGCAAAGACGGTGATGTGAATGCCCTTCAAGTAGCAGCAGTCGGCCAAGTTGATTGTGCCGACGACGTTGTTTCTGATGGTGTCCTCCTTGTGGTCCTCACACCAGTCGACATTTGGACGACCTGTGGAGCCGGCTGCGTTGAGGACGTGTGTGGGCTTGACCTTATCGAGCTCGGCCAAAACTGCTTCTCTGTTTTGCATGCGGATTGTGGTAGTGTAAACCTCCTTGTCTGCGGAATTGTCAGTTTTGCAATGGATGGCATTGGGAGTGGCGGGCCACTCTGCTTTGGCTTACCTTGGCTCTCGAGGAGGGTCTTCAAGTGACCGGCAACCCAGCCTTCACCACCCCAGATGAGATAGACGTTCTTTGTCATGATTGTGGGAGTTGGAGTTGAAGTCTTGAGTATAACGGTGGAAGGAGGGGTGATGATTGTTTTTTGTTTATGTTTGTGTTTGTGTTTGTGTTTGTGTTGGATTTGTGTCGGTGAAGGAAGGGAAATATTGACGGGGGGCGTCGATTTGTCAGTTGCAGGTTGCACCTGCAGGTGGCGGTGGCAGGAGTGGGAGCTAGAGAGCAGGAACCCCGCCCAATACGGAAGAATTACGCCAGGTGGGCTCGAAATACCGAATTCCACATGTGATCTCGCCCAACAAACGATCGAAATACGGAGATTTTACAGGTAGCGAGAAGGCGATACCGTACCGGGAAGGGCAAGGGCATTGCAACATCGTAATCTCTCAATTTCCTCAACCGCCATTGTCGACCGATTGAGAATAGACTGTCCATGTTGCTATGGTTATCCCTCATGATTATTATATTCGTCAATAATCCTCGACTGCCTGTGTACCGTATGGGTACCATGGTATTCTCTCTCGTGGTCAATGGCTCACCTTCGCCCCGGGTCCTCTCCCCTCGCCATCATTCTCACCTCACTTCTCTCCTCACTTCTCTCAACCCCTCTCGCCTTTGATAAGTGAGGGGTTACCACCAGACTTTCCAGCAATGATCAGACGAGGACCCGACCATTGGTCTGCGCACCCTTGACCGCCTTTCACGAGTGGCTTCGCGTGCGTGGCAGGGGGGCCGTAAAATATTATTTCATGCTCTGGCTGGGCAAGTATAAAATGAATGCTATATATATATGCGGGACAGAGGAGGGCATCATTATACTGTACTACAGTATTCAGTCTGGGCAGGTACTGTATTGGTTAGTAATCATATCTGGATTCAACTGTTCAAATCACAAGGCCGCCGCGAGTAAGACAGATACGAAGGAGTCACTGCAAATAGATACTGCAGTACCAGAAATTAATTATACGAAGTCCCAGACCGTACTGTGTAAATATCGGGCCACCCTCGGCACTGCCAAATCGATGCCTTCTCACTACATGGCATTGCATTGTATGGTACGAAATTGCGGTGCCGCCCCCGTATCTCTTTTCCTTCTCCCCTCCGACCAAACCAAAGGGATGGCGGTAGTGCCGCAAAGCTGAACTTCAGGGGGGATGGGCGTTGGCGTCCACATGCCGGTCTGGGAGGAAGCCGAAGCCCCCAAAAATTAAACAAAAGTGTCTATTGTCTCTCTATCTGTCCTATTTCCTCTTCCATCACATATCTCCCCACTCAAAATTTAAGATCCCAAAAGCCATATATCAAATATCCTCTGGCACCACCCGGACTGGTTCAGCCCCGTCGATAGCACCAATATCATACCTCTCCGCGGGCCCGTGTTTCCCAAGGATTGCCGACAGCAGAAACCACCAGAGCCCCTTTTTTCGCCTTTTTGGGGGGTGGCCCAGGCTCAGCTGAAATCCCCGTAGTGGATACGAGCCTTAATCGCCGGAAACTTTTCCAATATCAGCATCACCATCACCATCATCATCATCATCATCATCATCATCAATCATCATTCTTATCACGAACATCCCTTTTTTTTCTCGACGCGCCACTTCTTTTTCTTTCGCCTCGGATGACCCAGAGCGCGACCACTTTGCGCAACCTGTCGTCTTGAGCCTTCTCTCTTCTTCTTCTTCTTCTTCTTCTTCTTCCAGGTCCTCTCGTTACTGCCCCGTCATCGCAGAGCCCCCTATTCCTCCCGACCGCGCAATTTTGAGGCCGAACATTTTTTTAATTAATTTTTACGCGCCCCGCGTCACATGACAGCAACCTCCGCTCACGATGCCCGAATCTAACCAGGAGAACAGCGTCCCGCTGCTGAACGTCGAGGGGAAGGAGATCGAGCGCGAGGAGAGCGACAAGCAATATGATGTCGAGGCGGCCATCGCGAAGCCCATCGCCCCCCCGCCCAGCGTCGCCTCCAGGAGGTCGTTTCTGATCTGGACAGGGCTGAACATGGCGGCCACCATCGGTATCGTCTTCACCAACAAGGCCATCTTCACCGACCCCGATTTCAAGCTCATGCAGACCTCCTTCGCCTCGTTCCATTTCGTCTGTACCGGCCTCACGCTGTGGATTGTGTCGCGTCCCAGCATTGGGGCTTTCGTCCCCAAACGCGCCGGTGTAACTGAGATGCTCCCCGTTTGTCCCCCCTTTTTCCCTTTTTCCCTTTTTCCCTTCTCCCCTCTCCCCAGATCCCGTGACCTTCAAACCCCTCATTCTCTATCATATCTCTATCATATCTCTATCATATCTCTATCATATCTCTATCATATCTCTATCATACCACTATCACTATCTCCATCTCCATCTAAATATCTGTTCTAACATCTTCCCAGCTTGCCTTTTCTATGTGTCTCAACGTGGTCCTGCCCAACCTGAGTTTGGCCTTCTCCACCGTGACCGTCTACCAGCTATGCCGAGTTCTACTCACGCCCATGACGGCCGTGATTAACTTCATCCTGTACAACGCGACCATCCCACGGGGGGCCGTGCTGGCGCTGTTCCCTGTGTGCGTGGGCGTGGGGATCACATCGTACTATGACACCAAGCCGTCGGCGACGGACGCGGTGCAGTCGACGTCGACGATCGGCGTGGCCTTCGCGCTGGTGGGCGTGTTCGCCTCATCCGTGTACACGGTGCTCATCGGCGCCTACCACAAGAAGCTGCAGATGTCGTCATCCCAGCTGCTGCTCAACCAGGCCCCCATCTCGTCCATTATGCTGCTCTTCGCTGTCCCCTTCGTCGACCGCATCCCCGTCCTCTCCGGCGTGCCCCAGTACCGCTGGCTCATGATCCTCATGTCTGGCGGCTTTGCCGCCTTGATTAACATCTCCCAGTTCTTCATCGTCGCGGGTAGCGGCCCCGTTTCTAGCACTGTCGTTGGCCACTTGAAGACCGTCAGTATCGTTGGAATCGGCTGGGCTATTTCTGGCAAGGCCGTCACTGATTATAGTGCCGTTGGTGTCCTAATGACCATTGCGGGTATTATGACGTAAGTTTCCCCTTTTCTGATTTCTCAATTTTGGTTCATCATTCAATCGATGCACGTGGATGGGAAACCATGCTAGTTTGGGACAGGATAGAATGCTAACTACTGGAATAGATACTCATATATCATGTTGAATAAAAAGCGGTCAGGATAGAGAGCCGACTTGGATTTTGGAAATAAAAACTTTGAATAAAACTAGAGGCTCGGGAAAAATATATTGCAGCAGGGTTGGATTTCTTAACACGTTCCGCTTATTATTGTACTATCTCTGTAGATCACAGTCATACCAGGCTCACATATTTCACTTGTCACGATAGATTAATTATCATCAGGCAAAACGGTTGCGGTTTTTGATTCGTTACATTTTACAGTTACATCTTCTTGTTACATCTTCTTTGTATATACACGTTACTTTATCTTTGGGATAGTTGACTATATAATGTAGCGCCCCCAAGCGCCAAAATGATACCCAGAGAGTCTTTGATCGTTAGGAGCCGTCCCTCGCTGATCCAGCCGTAAGTAAGGATAATAATTGTTTTTACACTGTATTGTTGTTAGAAAGCACGGCCGAGATATAGAGTAAATTACATACTTGGATGCCACATTGAAAGTCAATGCACTCATTCGTCCGATAATTAGAAATTGAGACAGGTTCTAGAGTATGATTAATTGATGACCAGTTTAGAACTAAGGACATGACATACCAATAAAGCAGCGGCAAGACCAGACAAAAACAGAGCCACAAGCGTATCCATTGGTATCGTTTTCACGTCGGGCATTGTATCAAACCAAGGAGCCAAGCATGCTAATAGAAGTACCGAGATCGGGGCTTGATTTAACAGAAGCTGAGGACTCGATACTCCAAAATCCTTCATTTTCTTCCCAATCCAAACTTGGTAGAATGCCGTAACGGTGAACGCAGCAACTGCAATCGAGGCCCCAAGCGTTGTGGTGTCAGCGGCTCCAGTGTTGGTGAGAGCCACGCCGATACAAACACTGGCCAAGGCACCCATTGTTGGGAGAGATATTGATTTGCCGAGATATAAGTATTGAAGGAAGGCGACGCAGGGAGTCGTCATAATTTTCGCAAGCCTATTCAGAGATTAATAACTTTTCCATCTCAGAAATGGCTAGTGGATGTTCGAGACGTACTGGTAAAATCCGATAGAGTTAAACGTCAAACTAAGATTTCCGAGTATGAGAAACCCAGCGAAGAAGCTACAGAGTGGGATCATCTGCAGGAACGGCAGCCGGATCGGCACGAAGAGGTGGAAGGGGGATTGGCCGGCGATGTAAAGAACAATTGACGTGCATGTGAAGTGCCACATAGCAAAGGATATTTGCATCTGCTTCAATTGAGGGTCACGGAGAATCCTAGGCAGCCACATAATCAGCACCTGCCATGTGGCTGAGGCTTTAAAGGGAAAGGCATCGAGTCGACATACCAATTATTCAAAAAGACCAGAAGCACAGTGCTCACAATGTTCAAAAGAATACACGCTCCATCAATCCATTGTTTCCGCACCCCCTTTTTGGTCCGCGGACTATCTTTGCTGGGGGCGAACTCATCCTCCAGCACCTTCACCCTGTTCATTTCGACATCCTTATCGACTCCATGAGGGGCACTCATGACAGAAGAGGGAATGGGGTAGAGCGATTCGTAGAGAGATGTCGAGATTGACAGGTCTCTTGCATCCGTCGAGGGATGGTTTGCTGGTGTCCCAGGACCGGCGACTCAAAATTACGCCAGATGTTATGATCGCTGCATTGCATGAAAGAGAAGCCGATGGGAATATGCTGCAGAAACCTCTCTCTAGGCAATTGTCGGGGCTCGAGCTGTTGCAGTGGTGCACGAGAGCCAGGAATAGGATGCTGTGAGATATTTGTGGTTTGGATGATGATGTTTCGAGACGGAGGGTTGTTCAGGTTTGTGCCGTGGTCGTCGTGTCCTCCGATGCGAGGCTGAGATGTCAGAAATTGGGGCACTGCAAAGCGGCACCCCGATTGGCTGGCCGTTGGTAGACGCAGGGACAGGCAGGAACGTACAAAATAGCCTACAGGTCACGCCCATTGGTTCCTAACATTTATCCCGAACGGGCAACAGCGGTGGACAAACCGAACTTTTCCTTCCTGGGCAATACGAGCTTGACCTGAATTGACTCCTGGCCCTTGCCATTGCCAACTTGGGTCTGGGGAACTTGCGGTCGACTACAGTACGACTACTGTCCCACAAGCTTCACTATAATCTTCTTCTCCACTTTCCACTTTCCACCTCACCTTCTCTCCTTCACAAATTTTCTTCCGCCACCCTCTCGCACTCGACCGTGATTGCATCGCTCTTTAAACGGGAGCCGTTCTATTGCCCAGCTCCAGTATGAGATAGCTGCACCTGAAATTACTCAAATTATCACCCCTTAGCTTCGTCCCCCGGGTCATTCTCTCCACCACCGCCCTTTGACATCTCACCCATATTCACGATGGGTTTCCTGTCGCAGGCCTTGTACTTCTCTGTCCACCCAAACCAATTAAGAGCCATTTTGCAATGGTAAGCTGTTGTGTTTCGCGCGCTCTAACACAAATACTAATTTTTCCACAGGAAAATATGGCACGACCCCGTCCACACCAGAAATCCAGCGAAGGAATCTGAAACCCTGAAAGAATGCTTCAAATATCTTAATATGACCAGCCGAAGTTTTAGTTCCGTCATCCAAGAACTCAACCCAGAGTTACTCGTGCCGGTTGCACTCTTCTATCTGATCTTGCGGGGCCTGGACACAATCGAGGATGACATGACCATACCACTGGAGAAAAAGGAGCCGCTTTTGCGAAATTTCCAACATATACTAGAGAAGGATGGTTGGACCTTTGACGGCAACGGACCTAACGAGAAAGACCGAGAGCTCTGCGTACATTTCGACGTGGTGATCACCGAGTTTAAGCTCATCAAGCCCGCATACAAAGCCATTATCGCAGACATCACGGAAAAAATGGGTAATGGGATGGCAGATTATGCGAACAATGCAGAGCACAACATCAACGGTGTTAACACCATTCAGGATTACGAGCTGTACTGCCACTACGTCGCTGGCTTGGTTGGTGAAGGTCTCACAAAGTTATTCGTGGAGGGCGGACTGGCAAACAAAGCTCTTCTCACCCGGCCCGAACTGTCAGACTCCATGGGCCAATTCCTGCAAAAGACTAACATCATTCGTGACATTCGAGAAGATTGGGATGACAAGCGACGATTCTATCCCAAGGAAATCTGGTCGAAGTATGTCGACAACTTTGAGGACTTACTTGACCCAAAGAACATGGACGCTGCCTTAAACTGCAGCTCAGAGATGGTTTTGAACGCTCTGAAACATGCCGATGAATGTCTCTTTTATATGGCTGGGATCAAAGATCAGAGCGTGTTCAACTTTGTCGCCATTCCTCAAGCAATGGCCATTGCAACACTTGAATTGGTTTTCCGAAACCCAGCCATGTTTGCGAAGAACATCAAGATTACAAAGGGGGATGCATGTCAATTGATGATGGATTCCTCACAGAACCTACGAACTGTGTGTGATATCTTCAAGAAATATGTCCGAAGAATACACAAGAAAAATACACCAAAGGATCCCAATTATCTCAATATTAGCATCGCTTGTGCCAAGGTATGGGTAGGAGTACCATGGTTTGAATCAATACTAACGTTATCAGGTCGAGCAATTCATCGAGTCAATCTACCCATCTCAAGATCCAAAGGCCCTCGCCAGCATTTATGGGGGTGATATCATTCCTTCAGAGAAGCAAGTTGAGTCTGAGGAGGCAAAGAAAGATGTTATGTACTTAATGTTTGCCATTTTCGGAACATTATTCTTGATATCCGCATTGATGGTATGCTACTTCCTCCATATGCAATCATGTTTCTAACAATATCCAGGTTGGAGCGGCATATCTAGCTGGGGCTCGATTTGACTTGGTAATCAACGAATTGAAAAAGGGAAGGCTCTTACCCAAATTCCAGACAAACGACGCAGCACAAGCTATAACACAACAACACGATCACGGGGAACTATAAATCTTCTTTCCTACTCCTTTAATTTTTGATATTATAAGCTTTCCCCGCGCAAGTTAAACGCGGCTTCCTTCAACCCTTGTCTTTATGCCTTCGCGCTTTGTTGTATTATATGTTGAACATAGGCAATGAATTGCAGATAATGAAATTGTATTCCAGAGACAGAGGCTTGCCAAACTATCCCTATTCGAGGTTTTATGCTCTATGTTGTCGGTCAATTAGGATCAGAGAAAACGAGGAGATGAATAGCACGGATGTCAAATTGCAATTCGGTCTCTCAATGACTGTCAGTTGTGCCGAAGATGTGCTGATATTAATTGCAATTGCTCAGTGATGAGACGATAGCTAAAATACTCTTTCTTTCCCTTTGAAGAGATCCTTAGCTGTTGGCTTGCATACATACCTCCCTGGGTAGGTGATTAATTCTAGTTAAGAGATTGGATTGAGAAAGAAGGTAGGCTCTGGTTTAACAAACCTATTGGTTTGAGAATCATATGACACTGTTGATAATTTGAAACATACCCTAAATTAATAACCAGAAGCAAGAAAACTAGGCTCTTGAGAATAGAGTTCTGTTTTGATATACCAAGTCCCTGTAGAATGGAAGTCTTTTGCATTTTAAATATATTGATGAAGCATTGGATGATCCAAATGTTATAACGTATCCTCCCTCTTCGCAATTTGCCTCTTCCAAAAATTGACCGATCGTCAAAGTCCCGTGCTCAGACAGCTAGTTCCGATCCTAATTCCCACAAAAACTTTAACCGAATAGTCTTTTCAAATTTCTTCCTCTCTAGTTTGCATCTTTTGCAACTATTCCTAACTCTCGCGGCTATTGCATTCCGATTGTACTTTCAATTCTCGCCCAGCCATTTCCAACTCCTATTCTCAGTCCTTACCCTATTGTCTGCAATAATAGCAATGATAGAAAGCCCAGCGTGGAAGAGGGAACAATTGCCAAAATGGTTTCCTCCATTCTCACGCTCCATCTCGCTTAGCGAACAATTCACCCCTTATTGTCAAAAACCTTTCCTATTGTTCGCAACAATAGCCCAGCAGCACATTCTGAGAGCATCACAATTCAACAAACGGTCGAGAGAATGAGATTATTGTATCTTTTGACAATGGGAACCGTCCAGGACAGCAGTGGAGAGGATTTGGGCTCCCATGGATAAATACTTCTTGAATCCTCCCTCTTTCCCTCCATCTCTCATTGGCATCAAAACGATTCTCAGACCAGACAGACCAGACCAGACAATTCCAAACCCCAAGTCATCCAACCATTCCATAATCGTTGACCACATCGCGAAGTCTCGCCAACTTCAACCAACCAAAGCCTCACCCAGCAACAATGGACCATTCCGTGCTCTCCTCCCCAGAGACGGCCTCCACAATCTCGGTCCCTCTCTTGGCCGTGGAATCTCCACCGGCGATCGACGTCCTGGTCTCGCCGGTCCCATGGGCCTTACAACACATCGAGCCAGCCAGCGCCAACCAAGCCAGCCACGCAGCACAGCGGCCCGCGGGGTTCGTCACCCCACCACCACCCAGCATCTCGCCATACAGCCAGTACTTCCCGTCACCGTCGCTGGCGGTCGACGCCGACCATCCATATCCGCCGTTCATCACGTTTTCCGAGCCGGGCGGCAGCATGTCCGTGCTGGACCTGGGGGAGCCCGCTGTGGCGGTGACGGACAGAGAAATGCCCTCCCATGTGGAGGTTCTTTCCGGGGCGGACCGACTCGTTCTGAGTCGGGAGGATGCCCGCCTGGAGGGGCCGATGCATGCGGAGCGGCGGAGGTTGATGGTGGAGGATTTGGAGCTTTGGGTTGCGGGGGTGGAGGATGGAGAGTTGGAGGTGGAGGTGGAGCGGAGGGAGGAGGCGGCGGCGGTGGGGAAGGCGAGG
>JAPZPC010000198.1:0-67718 GCA_037952705.1 Haplographium delicatum
CCCCCCCCCCCCCCCCCCCCCCCCCCCCCCCCCCCCCCCCCCCCCCCCCCCCCCCCCCCCCCCCCCCCCCCCCCCGAGAGAGAGAGAGATATGAGGGACAGACTTTCGGATATAAACCTACGTATTCGTAGTCGTTGCTGCTTTCGAGACCTTTATTTCCTGGGAGTTAGTGATTTCATATACAAAGACGAGTGGTGAGAATTGAAGAGGGTTCTTAGAGTGGATAGATGGTAGGTCTAGGCAGGGCCAGAAGTCTCATTGAGTGGAATAAAAGGAAGAAATTGTAAGATGTATTTCATACAGCAATGCGCCACACCAGCTGGTAAAACAATTGCATCTCCCTCCTTTAGATCAACCAACAAATCATTGCCTTCTTCTGGATCTAGGGGTCCTCGACCGAGCAGCAGTCTGCTATGTCCCTTAAAGACAGCATAGCATTCGTGTGTCACACTGTGGAAATGATGGGCTGGGTAATGCTTGAAAATTCCACCCTTGATCCAGTCATTTGGTTCGATAGTTGCACACGTTGTGTCAGGGGTGGGATTTGGTGGGAGAGCAGAGCGGTAAACTAGAACTGGCAGGCAGGAGTTCGGGACATGGAGTGTGGATCGTGTGATATAGTGCTCCTCTGGGGGGGGTTTTGCTGAAGGCATCGTGGTGGATGTTCTTGGAGGTTGATGAATGTATAGAAGCTTGGGAAGAGGGGTGCTGATAACCCTGGTTTTGGCGGGGTTGGCTCGGCTTCTGCATCCTGTCGATTCCCAAGAGTGGGAGGTCCTTCTGCTGCAATGGAACTAATATTGAGGGCCTGAATATTCCACCTCAAGAACTTCCTGTTAATGTACCGACAGGTTCCGGCCTTGATGAGAATATAATCTTGTATTTGACAATCTCCACAACCTGTAACAGATCTGAAGTTTCTTTTCCCTCTCCAACCTCGATGTCTGCCTCTGCTTCAATGCTAGATTCGCCTTTGGCCTTTTTAATAACAGCAATAGCCTTTGGTAATTTCTTGACCTCTCCAGTGAGTCTTTGATGCTGGCCAACATACATATACACACGCTTCATCCATAATGTGTTGTTGCTATCCTGCGGGTCATGATCCGGGAAAACCAGGCGCCCAACGGTTATCTCTTTTCCACCGGGGCCATCTGAGGCTTCAGCAGACATTAGATCTTCATTTTCAAAGGTAGGGAGATTGAGAGTGCCTTGTATCTCCAGGAGAGCCAATCCAGATGGTGTCTGCAGCAGTTTTGGTAGAGCGTTCGTCCCAATTAAGGTTAGCTCACGACTAGTGCGTAATTGTAGAGGCATTTTGAACACGAAAAGAATTTCAGATTCAATTCAAACCACCATCAACACGTTCGAGAACGCACAATCTAACAACAATTCTCCAACGTGGTAAGTTTATTGTCTTTCTCCCTAGTCGCGAAGCGGGACGCGTCGATATTCGCTTAGCGGCTTTACTTCGGATATCGGTGATATATTTATCCGGCTCCATACGTTGATGCCTTACTGACATGGTTGAAGTCTTAGGCATAAATAATGGTTGACGCTTCCTCTGTGATCTTTGTCATCGCTATTTCTGCTGTTGTCTGCACTTCCTGTTATCTTTGGGCCTATAACCACGGATATTGGCCATTCTGTAAGTAATTAATCTCTGTGTCCAGAAAATGAAAATAATAGCTGATATCTTTGGTGTTGGACAGCATTGACAAGACAAGCTCCGACCACCGAACTTCCGCTGGTTGTGATTCCTCAGGTGATCGCTTAGCCCTAGCGCCAAAATCGATCCCACACAACGCTAATTTTCACAGAATCCAATTCCTCCCTCAGCAAACTAGACTCAACTCTTTTGACCAAGCAACGCCGTCAAGATGAAGTTGGTAAGTTATCAGTGACGATCGCTATATGAATGAGAATATTGGCTAACAGCTGCGCGCTTTAGAATATCTCCTACGTACGTTCTCAACCGTCCCTTCTACGAAAATTCTGTATAACAGACTAACAATCTTCTACAGCCTGCCAATGGCAGCCAAAAACTAATTGAGGTTGAGGATGAGCGCAAGCTCCGTGTGTTTGTTGACAAGAGGTACGAATGGCACAAAGAGGGGACAGAATACGCGTCGATAGGATCTAACATGATGGCAGAATGGGTGCAGAGGTTCCCGGCGACAGCGTTGGTGACGAGTTCAAGGGCTACATCTTCAAGATCACCGGCGGCAACGACAAGCAAGGTTTCCCAATGAAGCAAGGTGTTATGCATCCCACTCGTGTTCGACTTCTTCTCTCCGACGGCCACTCCTGCTACCGCCCCCGTCGAACTGGTGAGCGCAAGCGCAAATCTGTTCGTGGTTGCATTGTTGCGATGGATCTGTCCGTGTTGGCTCTCAGCATCGTCAAGCAGGGCGACAGCGACATCCCCGGTCTCACCGATGTTGTCCACCCCAAGCGTCTCGGTCCCAAGCGTGCTACAAAGATTAGGAAATTTTTTGGTCTCACCAAGGAAGACGATGTACGTATTCACGCGTATATCCTTTTCGCCTGCCCATCTGGCAACAGATGGTACAGAGTGTGAGCATGGAATAAAAGGCTAACCAGGGTTCTGTTGGATTTTTTATAGGTCCGCAAGTTCGTTATCCGTCGTGAGGTTCAACCAAAGGGTGAGGGCAAGAAGCCATACACCAAGGCCCCTAAGATTCAACGATTGATTACCCCACAACGTCTGCAACACAAGCGTCACCGCATCGCACTCAAGCGTCGCAACTCCGAGAAGACCAAGGAGGCTGCCGTAAGTTTTCACTATTTCCACTTCTCGACCCAATTTCTAACATTCTCTTCCAGAACGAATATGCCGCCATCCTCGCCAAGCGTGTTTCCGAATCCAAGGCTCTCAAGGCCGATGCCCGCAAACGACGAGCTTCCTCTATGCGCAAGTAAACTTGGGTTCTCTTGTTCCTCGGTAGCATTATGGGTCGTTTTTTTGTTTCCGGATTGGGGGTTTGGTCAGTCGAGCACTGCGTCATGAATCTAGAAGGGAAAACAAGATGGCTAGGTTTTTCTCTTGATTTGAGAGTTGAGAGCATTAAAAAAGATCCACGGCATTGTAGCTAGGCGTTTCTCCTGAAAATGCTAATCCGAAATAAACCAACCAAAATGTTTTTTCTCTTTTTGCAAATGTGAAGTGAGATAACAGAAAATACAATTTGTACTATCCGAATACACCAACTATCACGCCTTTAAGGGAGGAACAGAAATGGGGGACAAACGTTCTCCGAAAATCCCGATTCCGAACTGTCAAGGTGAAAATTAACCCTAAATCACTTTAAAAGAAGAAACGTATATACGGTGAGGTCCTATATGTTTGAGGTTTTCAATATTCAACCCTTTCTCCTCTTTCACCCTATTCCTTCCCTCTTGCCCATCTGCTTACCTCTCAGCTTCTCTGTCTTCTCAACTTTCCAGTTTCCCCAAAAACGCCACGACAGAAAAAAAAGCCGAAGAACAATCATTCTTTATGTTAATGTATGCACTACAAGAGGGGCAATAGCCGTCTATGCTATCAATCTATCTAACATCCAAAACAAAACCCCAAAACCAGAGGGTTTAAACACACGCGGTAGGGTTTTCAGGAAGGGCTTTCTTACAAAAGGGTACCTGACTGAATTCTAGCTCTCTCCCTATCTCTCTCTGTCTTTAACCTCCCGTGCAAAAAGATTCCAGAATGCTTGAGAGACAGTAACACATGAAAAGTAGGAGAAGAGAAATATTCCCAAATCCAGAAACCGAGGCATAAACACACAAGATCACAGAGAGGGACAGAGGCAAGACTTCCAGTTTAGTCTGTGGGGGCGTGTGTGAACAGGAAACTGACGCTCTCGCCGTTATGTGTTCTCCGAATGGCCTCAGCCAGCGTGGGGCTGATATCCATAACGCGCAGGCGCTCGCATCGACCGACCTTGTCCTGCAGGGGGACGGTGTTGGTGACAACAACTCGGGACAGCTTGCTCTTGTTCAGTGTCTCGATGGCGTTGCCGCTTAGGATACCGTGCGTCACGATAGCTACTACTTCTTTGGCTTTGTGATCCATGACCGTCTCGGCCGCTTTTACCAGCGTGCCACATGTGTCCGCCATGTCGTCTACGAGGATGGCGATTTTGTCCTCGACGTCGCCTACGAGCACCATACGAGAGACTTCGTTTGGGCGTGCCCGCTCTTTGTGAATGAGGGCGAAGCCGAGGTCAAGGCGGTCGGCGATAGATGTTGCTCTGGTATGTATTAGCTGCTACTCTCCAAATACTGGTTTTCTTAAAAATATAGTAAAAAAACCCTTAATATTCTTCCACCACGCTCTCATCTCCTCTCTTCTCTCCCCTCTTAAAAATCAGAAGAACGAGAAGAAACAACCTACCTTTTAGCACCCCCTGCATCAGGACTAACAACCACGCACTTCTCGACCTCCAAATTCTCCCTGATCCACCTCAGCGTACTCGGCTCCGCATATAGGTTATCGACGGGCACATTGAAGAAGCCCTGGATCTGGCTGGCGTGCAGATCCATGGTGATGACATGGTTGCACCCAGCCGTCTGCAGCATATTCGCTATCAGCTTCGCTGATATAGGCGCGCGGGATTTGTCCTTCTTGTCCTGGCGCGCGTAGGGGAAGTTGGGGATCACGGCCGTGATGCGCCGCGCCGACGCTGTCTTGCATGCATTGATCATGATGAGCAGCTCCATGAGCCCGTCGTTGATGTCGCCCGGTGCTGTAGATTGGAGGATGAATACTAGAGGGATTGTAAGTTTTTGATTTGTTCGTTTGTTCGTTTGTTTCCTGGATATTATATGACAAGACGTAAGAGGGAAAAGAGAGGGGAGAGATTGGCATACCGTCTTCATCTCTAACGCTTTCTCCCACAGTAACACTAGTCTCCTGATTCGAATAGTTAAGACTCATAGTCTTTGCGAGCTCAATGCCCAGCCTATATCCCACTCAAACATCAGTATCAAGTCTGCTCATTCGATACATGCACCCAACGTCAACCACACCAGTCCCTGCATTCGTGAAAGAGTAGGCGACAAACCTTTCGGCAACCAGCTTTGCCAGCTGGGGATGGCTATTGCCCGTAAGCAGCTTGATGGAGTTCGTTGCCATTCTGCCCGACCCTTCTCTACTCCTCAGATCTCAGTCGCCTCAACCACCTCTCGTTCTTCTCAAAGCCGTGCTTGCTTTTTTTTTACTTCCTTTCTTCCTTGTTGATAAAACCTATGAGCTTGAAGATATTTCTCAGGAATGAGACAGAGCAAGACAGGGACAGTCTGCACCCGAAGAGAAGGGGAAAGAAATACCGCAGTCGGGTTAAAGAGCTTCCATATGTCGCGACCTGCTTTGTTGGCAACTGAGAGGTTGGTTATTCGGAAGGACGCAAGGTGCCAATCGATGGTGTTGTTGGTACAAAATATTTTTGCGGGGCAGTTGAAGCTAATTCTTGCTCTTCCTTGTAAAAAAGTAACTCGCGGATGTGGGGTGACATCACGTGTCACAATCCTCAGCTGAATCTAGACACTCTCCTATAGAGGCAAAACGGTTTTGCTACAGATAGATTGGTATTCACGTCCTTAAGGTATTGCTCGGGCTAATTCTGCAAAGAGGACTTCTATTGCTATGTAGTAGAAAACGAAATTGCAATCATCAGTTTATGATGTATTGCCAGCTATTCTAATTTTACATCGCTCCTCCCTTCTCTCATTCCATTTCCCTCTCTCATTCCTAGCAAAAGAATTCGAAAAAATCTTGAGTTTTTCCCTTCTCTCTTGCCCTCCTGCCCTAGAATCATCAAGATGAGGTTCCACGAAACGATCTGCACTTCGTTTGTAAAACCTATCCATCGGATGCAAGCAAAGATCGCGGGGAATAGAAAACAAAAAGAAAGGTAATTTCTCATACATCATCAACCAATATCCCCAGGATGGATTTGTGAAAGGGAATAAAAAAGGACCTCGTCTCGTTAAAATAAAAAGGAACAAGGACCAACCACCCATGCACACTTTATGGCTCGACCACGGAAGAGAACAAGCATGCCAAATACATATCGTGAAGTGAAAAAGGTTCGACGCCGTCCAAATGCTGATCAAGGCCTGCCATGCATGATATCGTAATAGAGAAATAAATACGCGGTAAACGGGGACGTGGCTTATGCAAAACCAAAGTACTCGCTTCCAGCAGTGATGGCCGTGAGGATTTGTTGTCGAAGGGCCTCATAGTTTTCATACTCGGGAAGGTCAAGTTCTAGGAATCGGTTAGTTGCGGAGTAATGTATGGGAGTCAGAAAAACTTACGGTTGAAGCATGTGTGCGAGCTTGGAAGCCTATCCTTGTTACCATAATCACGATGGATGTTGAATCGACTGAAGCCGTTCATGCCCTCGAGTTCCTTAAATCCGTTCAGAGGCACCTTACTAGTTCCGGTAACGAACTGTAACAATTTGGCACGCTCTTCTTTGTCAAACGAACGGACTGCTCGCCAGAACCATTGGATTTGAGGCGAAGAAGCAGAGTAGTTGTGATATTCTGCATTACTCTTCCAATCGTCGACGTCAATTTCAGGCAGACCTGAAATCAACAACTCCAACTCTTGCTCGTTGAATATTGCAACCAGTTCAGCGGGGATGATGTCATGGAAACCTATAATCAATCAGCTACCGTTTCTTTGTAACATAGAAAGAAATTAGACTTACCTTTCAGGAATTCATCCAGCTGCTCCTTCACAGACCCAGTGAGCTTCCACTCAACCATTAAGCGAACATACTCATGTTTGTTTTCCTCGGTGACGGCAATGGTGCGGCCGTTAGGGATGAAGTCGATCGTCTCGACCACGCCAAACTTGTCATTGTCGACAGAGAAGGTCTCGGTAATGATATCGGTGATATCGTTCTCGAGCATCCAGACCAGAGACTTGTAATAGTCCAGATCCAGTGACTCCATGTCTTTGACGGAGACTGGCTTGCCTAAGATGCGTTTATAGACGGCTCGACTGAAATGGCAGTCCAGGACACGTCCCTCGTAAAGGGCTTTGCCAATGATGCGGCCGATAAATTTGAAGAACATAAGATGCTCTTCATTGACGCTGCTCAGTTGATTAGGGTGGAAGGTTGTGCGGTCAGAAGACACTGGAATGAAAAGAGCGTAGCCAGGATCAAACATCTGCCTCGAAAGGACCTGGAACCATTCACGAGTAACACCACCAGCATCAACACCCTCTTCGCCATGGAATCTAATGCTGAGTTTCCCATACTTCATCTGATCAGGTGTTTGGAAATAGAGTGCCTTGAAAGAGTCATGGAAGACCTGATCACGACGAACAGAGAGTTGAAGTGGAGGGAATGATTGACGGCTGTTCGGTGCCTTGGCATGGAGGCTTCGGCTGAAGTAATTACGCTTATTATCAAACTCGAGAACCTTTGGATTCTTGACCAAGAGGGAGAATGTGCCCGACATAAGCTTGGGTGAATGTCGGACCAAGTCATTCAGAATCTTGCGATGCTCTTCCGTGAATGTGAAGAATAAATTCTCCATCTGCGACTCGGGTGGGGGGCTGGTCAAGATTAGCTCTTTTTGTGAACGAGGCAATGGTGTATCTTTGAGCGTGGTGTTCTTGCAAACTACCATGAGAGACTCGATCAGTGGAAGAAGAATTGTAGCGACGTTCATCATGTGCTCTCGTTGTCTGATCGAGCTGAGGCAGGCACTAAGTTTCTCCCACATGCGGCCGAAAGTTGGGTTCTCATATAGAGAAGACAGTAGAGACTGCTTCTCCAGGAGTTGAGATGTTTCGCCTTCATCGATTTCGTTAGGCTTATCCTTCTTTTCACGCTTGGGGTCAAATAGATGATCAAGAGCGTGGAGAACACGAAGAAGCTTGTTTTGGTCGGAGCTGCTTGGCGAGAACTTGGCCAAAGCAACGCCTTGTATCTCTGTTCCGGTCGTAGCCTTTTGGATTTGTGGAAGAAGCTCCTCAAGATCATCTAAGATGATCTCTCCGAGTCCCTGGGCCTTGGAGATAAGCTCTCGACCAAAGACAACCTTGGCTCCGGGGATGGCAGAGAGATTCTTGATAGTAGAGAGAGTCTCGCGGAACGTCTTTGAGGAGCATTCACGAGCCACGAAAATGTTGATCACCAGCTTCAGATTATGATCTGGAATGACTGGAGGAGTAATAGGCCGTAGCTTCTTTTCAGCCTCTTTCGCGGCATCGTCTGATTTGGCACCTTGAGCATCGGGAGTAGTGGCTTGCTCGCCACCTTCAGAGTCTACTGGAGGCTGTGCTGGTGCTCCCTCGCCGGCGGGGGTGGGGGTTCCAGCTTGGTTTTCTGATTGTTGCTCATTATTGGTGGTCGTAGTCTCGGGCGATGTGACGGAAGCAGCAGTGTCGGTCACAGACGCCTCGGTCTTATTAGCTTCCTCGGCCTCCTTTTGTTTGCGCTGCAATGCTTGAAGTGGAGAAGTGACCATGTTGAGCAGTGAAGACAAGGACTCCATGACGGCGGAGCTCTCTATGATAAGATCACGGTCCAACAGACTGAGCAACGAATTGAGAGCATATTTTGAGGCTTTATTTTCCTTGCCCTTGCCCTTCCGGCTGAGGTTGCGTTTGAGGTTCCCTGAGCTATCGTGTTCCGTCAAGAAAAAGGCGGGAATGTGAGGATTGACTTGATTGAGGTAAACCAGCGCCGTAAGACATTGCTGAACAACCATTAGAGGTGACGCCTCAAAATTAGTTTGTGTCAAGGAGCCAAGTCCTGTTGCTGACTTCTTCAAAACGGACGACTGTGGAGTCTTCGGTTGTGCGTCTTTGGGTTGCTTAGCCCTCAAAGAGAGATGTGCAAAGCTCCGTTCAACTGCTGACATGTCGACGCTGCCATCCTGAAGAATATGGAGAAGGGTGCTTAGAACTTCGACACGATTGTGGCGATTCAAGGAGATATTTTCGAGGACAGAGTTGAGCGTGGCTCGAAGACTACCATGCTGGAAAATGAACATGAGGCGCAAGAGAGTTGCAACACCTGACTTATCAAGCATTTGGACGATAGCACGGCGCGCACGTCTCTGCGTATCGACTTGACGGTGCTCGCCAGGAGGTGCGCCACCTCTACGTACGAAGCCACCTAGAGGCATTCTACCATGAACGGGATGGTCCCGCATTGCTGCACGAGCTTGTTCGGCTAATTCCTGAGGAAGGAGAGCAAGTGTCTCCTCATCTTGTTCCATCAGGACTTGATTCCTAAGCGCAGGAGGTAAAGTAGCCAAAATTGTAGCTGCATCCATATCTCCAGCACCTACACCACCGCCGGCGGCCTGGGCTTGTCGATTACGCTCTTCGCGCTCACGTCGGCGTCGGTCTTGTCTCTCCTGTTGAATGATTTCATCTCTAATATCGTCCGGTAAGGCGTCAAGGAATTCTTGATCAATTTCGGAAGGCTGAGCACCCGTTGCGGCGGCCTGTGATCGCCGCTCCGCAACAGCGGACATGATAACTTCTTCTCTAATCTCTTCGGGTAGTTCTGCGAGGAAATCGGCATCAATACCCAAGTCGGTGATATCAAAGGGATTGCCACGAATCATGGTGGTGATTCGAGGTCGGTCTGCCGCCGGAGTTTCCTCTGCTTGATCGGCAGCGGCCTGCGGGTCCTCACTTTCGACGCCATCCATAGCCTCTGCAGCAGAATTAGCTCCCTCGCCGCCTTCATTTTCAGCTTGCTCGGATTCGGAACCACGGGCAGCAAGTGCTTCAGCAGCCGCTCTCTCAGCAGCCTCGCGCTCTTCTGCTTCTTTCTTTTCTTGAGCCGCCTTCTCCTCAGCCTCCTTTGCCTCTCGGGCAATTCTCTCCTCTTCGGCTTTCTTCTCGACTTCCTCCTTTAACTTACGAGCCCGTTCGGCTTCCGCGGCCTTTGCAGCCTTTTCTGCTTCAATGGCTGGGGGTGCCAATGAAGATAATATGGCATTGATAAGGATGCCCGCAGTGTCGGAAGTGCCTGCACCAAACAAGATCTTAGACTCCTCCAGCCATCTGGCAGCAGTCGATTGGGGAGTGAAGAAGGCAGCACTTCCAGGCTCAGCAGCATCGCGTCGACTCTCGAATCGAGATGGGCGAATACCAAACATGGCTTGAATTTCGGATGGAATTTGATGACCGGGGCCAGTCGTAATATGGAATTGTAGTGCATGCCCGTTGCGAGTAGCATGACCTGGTGGTGGTAAGGACCTAATAACTTCGTCTAAAAGAGCGGCGCTCTCACCGAAAGAACGACTAGCTAAGCCTACATCTAAAATTTCAGCATGTGGCCCGCCACCCATAGCTTGAATCCAGCTGCCTAATCCAGGGCCGCGAAGAGACATGTCTCGGCCTGGCCTAAGGGAACCATTACGTTGAAGCAGAGGATTGATACCGTCATCGGTGGATCGAGGGGCTGGCGCACCGGGTCGATGAGATCGGTATGACGATCGATAATCGGTCACTGCATGAGGATCAGTTCTATTTCTTACTACACCTGCTGCTAGCCGCTCAACTCTCCCAGTAAGAAAATCGGTTGTTGCTCGAGATTCTCGAACTTGTCGACCGAGATCTTCGAAGAGCTGAGCATGGCGCATTGGCCTATGAAATTGCGTATGAGATCGTAAGAGATGTAAAAGAGGTGACATACCGCCCAGTGGATCACGAGGGCCACCCGGAAACATTGGGAAAGGAGAAAATCCACCACGGGGACGACGATGAACAACCATCGGTGGTTCAACTTCATCTTGGCCCCATCCAAAGCTGACAGCTCCAGAACCATCCACTGAGAGAAGTATTAGCTAAAAGATATATTTAAAATCAGAAAGCTTTAACTTACTTGGATATTGTTCGAACAACATCTCATCCTCATCCATCTCATCCTCTTCCTCCTCATCATCTGTATCACATTAACGATCTGCGACAAAACTTAGTGCAAATACAGTTCACGTACCTTCCTCATCGTTTTCTTCGGCGGGGTCAAAGTCTTCTGCTGGATTGAGATCTCCAGCATCCATGCGGTCCATAATTTCCGCTGCTGCCGCATCATTGTGACCTTCAAGAACATGAATGAGATGACCCATCGCTTGCAGTTGTTGTTCAGCGTTTCCGACAGGTTGGCCTTCGTAGTCTTCGGCCTCCCCTTCATCGTCATCCTCATCGCTCTCCCACTCGCCCATTTCATCGTCTTCAGCGAGTTGCTGGACATTTCGAACTTCATCGATAATTTCAACTCGAGCGTCATCATCTTCCGAATCGTGCTCTTCGTCATCGTCGTCGTCATCATCATCTTCATCGTCCTCATCGCCTTCGCTTGATTCTTCATCGTCGTCGTCGTCATCTTCTTCCATAATGACTTCGACATCAACTCCATGGTCACCAGAAAGACCCTCGATGGGACCCATGCCATCAATCTCTTCGTCTTCATCGCTGATATTATCCTCATCGTCTTCTGGGCCTTCTTCGTCATAGTCCATTTCATCATCAAACTCGCCTTCATACATCTCTTCATCGTCTAAAGAATCAGTTATCAAAATTACAGTTGGAGGAAGGTTAGAAACATACCATCTTCAGACTCAGATGATGAATCTTCCTCTCTACCAGGTTCGAACATCCCCAATGTCGAATTACGGAAGAGGTCTGGAGTTTCTTCACGTTCATCCTCGTGCTCCGAGACTGATGTTGATGATTCGATTTCATCTTCCTCGGCTTGGCCAGGAGTTGAAGAAATGAGCGAGAGGTCGCTGAGGGTTACACCAGTGCTTGTAAGGGTTTTGAGTGGGCGTAGGATGTACTTGACAGCGCGCTTGGCACCTGGGAAGTTGAGATCGATGTCTGCAATGGATGCGGTCAAAGCAGCAACATATCCCTTCTCAAACATGATACGCCGAAGTTGTTTCTGCGACGCGGCTGCGGTTTCTGACATGCCCACATTTTCCTTGCCCATGATATGGTTCATGAGATCTGCAAGAGCCAGCATCCGTGCGTATTTAACATCCAGAGGTTCGTTTGAGGTGCTGGCATCTTTGTAAGCCCTGCTGATATTCTCCAATACAAAACGGCGGACATGGAGAAGGTCAGGCTCATTTTCGATATCAAAAGGCTGACGGTGCTTATCAATCGGCTGCTCTCCAGTGTTGCTGAGAAGAGCGGTCAAGAGGGAGTCGGCGCAAGACGACGTAACCAATTTCTTCTTCAAAGTGATTGTCTCGGCATGTTCCAAGGTGCCGATAGGAATTAGATCAAATAGTAGATAGTTGACGACACTTGATCGAGGCTTGGAAGGAGTCATGGCCTGAGGAGGAGCGCTGCGTCTGAAGTTAATGAACTCGAGCTTTGTACGATTATAAGATGATAGCAACTCCGTGAGGCACTGGAGAATGAAGCATCGGTAGATGTAAATGGGATGATCTTCAGCCTTGAATTCTTGCTTCGCTGGAGGTTTGGTAGTCTTCCAATCCTTAGGCGTTGCTGCAGTATCATTTGGTGGTGAAGTTCCTGTCATTGGAATATCGCCACTACTTGGTAGGCCACTGCTTGGCGAGCCACCAGCTGAGGCAGCACTCTTCTCGGCGGGAGGGGCCACTGGTGTAGGATCCTTGTCCTCCACATCTTTGTAATTAAGAAGTTCGCAAAGTAAGAAGTGGATGACTCCATCTGGATTCTCGACAACTGGCAACTTATGCTCTTGAGTTGATGGCTTAGGTACGTCGGGCATCTCACTGTCCAAGGCTTCAGTAGATGGCTTGACATCTTGGACTGGCACGTTCTCAGTAGGCGGTGCAGGTAGATTAGCGAGATCTTCAGTGCTCTTTGAGGCTTCGGTGTTCGTCTCCTTAAGGACTAGAGAGTGACGACGACTCTGGGAATCGGACGATGAAGGAAGGGTCCAACGATTAAACTTGACCATCTCATTTGTTACCTCTACAAACAGTTCTGGATTTCGCAGGACGGTATGAGACATTCCATGGAGATAAGCCTTCTCATCGATAGTTCGTGCTTGGCGGTTGGTTTCGAGATAAGACTTGATTTCAGCCCTCATAATTTGCTTGATGGTTTCGTCATCTTCAATGATGTGTCGTAGGATGAGCATCAGTGGGCTTTGGATGCGGGCAGAACTAGCACCGGCAAGTTGCTTGGCCATGACAAAGAGTCGCTGAATATTCTTTTTCTCGCCCATAGTTTGAGCCACGGATCTAGTACGGGTGAGAATGACTAAAATGCGGAGGACAGCCAAAGCAAGCGATTCCTCTTTACCAATCCGAGGCAAGATATCGAGAATTGCTTCAAGAAGCTGAGTTCGTTCATCCGAAGGTACAGAGGGCTCAACAATCTCTAGAATTGGTTGTTCGATAGGATCGTTCTCATCTTTTGGTGGTGTCCATTTAGTCTTTCGGGGTCGTGCATCCTCGCTCAGTAGCATCTCGACAATGAGGAGAATATGAGAAATCCAAGGAGATTGCTCGTCAGCTGAATGAGTTGGCGATAATTTGACAAACTCGAGTAATGTGCTCAGGTTCTCCTTTAGCTCTCCAACAGCAGCGCTATAAAATAATTTGTCTCGGAGTAAGAGCGCGAGTAAGTGAGCATATGCAGCAACCTTTTTTCCACATGTCCGAAGATCTTCTTCCCCCGCAAACGACGTAAGCGCGATAACCAAAGTTTCACCAACATTCTTTCGTTGGCTGGTGGGGTCACTTGATTTGTTGACTACGGTGCTGATCAGATCAGCAACTTCGAAAGTGACTTCACCGTGGGCATTGATGACATCCAGACATTTGTCAATCAAGTTATCTTGGATAGCCTCTCGTTCCTTATTCAAGTCATCAACAGTGACTTGCGGGTAGCTACGATCTTCCGACGGATGTGATGGCTCAGAAGATGAGGTGGTACCCGGTGCAGCAACTGAAGTCTGTGATGCTTCGGCTCGGCTTTCGTTTCCTGGCATCATTGAATTAAAAAGTTGGTCGAGGTTAGGCCTATTGGGATCATCTTCAGGTCTCTCCAAAGCTTCAAGGACGTCAGTAATAGAAGGGCCTGTCATGCCGTGGTCGTCAGGAGTTGCGGTACCCGTTGATGCGCCAGTACGTGGTCGTGATGAGGTTACTTCTGTGGCGGGAGCGATATCCCCTTCGGGAACTGGATATCGCCGACCCTCGCCATCGCTAGCTTCTCTGCAGTACTCCATGGCAAAGGCGACACCATTATTGCACCGATACAGGGCCTCATTCGCAAGTTCTATATCATAGCCATGATCAGTCAAGGAAGTTTGGTACTCCTCGCCAAATCTAAAGGATTTCGGTGTAGGTTTGGCATGTGCGCTGTATTTATCAGATTTCTTGACAGCATTTGCCTCGAAATCTGCCGTGCAAATTGTTCGAATTACTTCGATCAACTTTTCTGAAATTTGACTCGAACCATTCTCGATTAGGTCAGATCCCCACAGACGTCGAATGGTTGGTAGTATGGCCATACGCAATTCAACTAGCAGTTGTGGTGCCGAGAAGTGATCCCGGCCTCGGTCTCTCTCTGACCTAGTGATCATGGACATGGTCTGCATGGCTTCTGTGACGTTCTTTCCATTGACAATTTGGCAGTACAACGAAAGAATATTCTTTGTACCCGCAGTTGCAATTTCGTATTTCAGGAGCCCCTCAGTTGGCTTGTCTTCGCTTTCGGCTGGCACTGGTGCTCCAGCTTGGATCTCTGAAGTAAAGATATCGAGGATGTGGTTAAGACGGTCAAATCCATGTTGATCCTTAAAGGCCTGTAATACTAAAGTGATTGTCTGAACAGGGCGTTCATTATGCCGTGAGACTATTCATAAGTTAGTAATCCGTGCCTCTGAAAGGATACAACTTCATTTCTCACCATCAATCAACATATCGTTTAGTACATGAAGTATAGCAATCCAATATGTGTATTTCTCAACCGGAGATTCACTCTCCAAAGGTGTCAATTGGGCCAGAATGGTGCTAGCAAGAGACTCGGCGATGGCTACATGAGTCTGCTTCTGAAATGCATCAGAACCACGTTTTGCCACGAGTGCCTTTCCAAGTGTTTGAAAGAATGGGGAAATCGTCCGTGACATCTTGCCTAGAAGATATCGAATAGTCTGGAAGTTCTTGAAATACGTGGTATCCTGTTCACTCTTTGACGGAATCCGAGCTTTCCGCTCTGTTGTAGAGTCATCAGCCGGGACAGGAGCTACAACATCCCCATTAGGAGAGTTGAGTGAGACTGGGGGTGCCGGGATATCTGCATCGGGCACTTCAGGTGCCGGAGTAGAAGGCTCAACGCCAGGAGTATTGTCCGTTGCGGGGTCGCCAAAACCGTAGTCCTTAGTACGTAGAGAATTCTTCCAGTAGTCTGGAACAGTTTTTTGAAGCTGCATTTCTTCTCGCAGTGACGATGCTAGCAGAGGGCCGAGAGTTTGAACCAGTCGAATGTAGTAATCAGCAACATTAATTTGGTTGAAGCTTGTACTAGCGCTACGATGATTGTAGGCGGATGCCTGGAAAGAGGCATTGATAGTGCCTACCAACGAATGGATATTCACAAGCGCCTTTGCAAAGTCCGTGCCCTTGGAAAGTAAATCAAGGTCGGCTGAGCGACGAGCGTTAGGGCTCACAAATGGAGCAAAGAACGACCTACTCTCAGAATGGTTCGCAAAGGGCTCAAGAGCGTCTGCGGCAGATTGTGTTCTCCTCAACAGGGAAGGAATTGTCAGATGTGGCTTCGCTTCAGCAAGGAGAGCAATAACACCTTGCAAAGTGCGGCTGGCTGAACCTTCACCAAAGTCGTAGGTCAGGCAGGGGGAATCAGCTAAATCGAGAACGTACTCAATTCCTCCTTTAGAGCTGAACTCGGAACGAACAGACGAGTTACTGAAAATTGCTGAAAGGAAAGTCGCCACAGCGGTAATGTATGGGGTCATGGAGGCGTTTGAAGTAAAATCCGCGGAAAAGGACTCTCCGGAGGAAGCAGTCAGTGATTCCGAATCCGCATCTCGCATCTCGACATCTCCATCATCAACAGCCTTTCCTTTGCCCTTGTTGGAACCATCTACGGAGGGCAATTTGATCTGTTCATCGGCGATGATTGGTTTTCCGGATGGGTCGGTTGTCCAGAACTTAGCACCAATCTTGTTCTTCTCGGCCTTAGTCTTACATAAGTAACCCACACGAGCAACCATGTTAAGGATAGAGTTCATGATTGCAGGTTTCAGCGGAGGGTGGTGACGGACTAGCTCATCAAACGAGCTTCCAAGGTTAGAAGGTAAGTCCTTGTTGCTATCCATGCACTTGACATGCTCCAGGCTTTCGAAAATTTCGAAGAAGCTCTCCAAAGCTTTAGAAGCCTGGAACATCTTCATGCCGGAATTATTAAGACAGATAGCACCAAAAGCTTGTGGAATGATACCAATGGTGTCTGCAGTTGGAAGGATGCCACCCGCTAGTGGACCATCACGTGGTGCTTGGAGGCTTGCCAATGAAGGACGATTATTAGTAGTAGGTTGCAGGACTTCATCATCACTATCCTCATCCTCGGAAGGTGGAGGGGAGCTAGTATCATCAACAACGATATCGGAATCCTCTGGGGCCGAGTCTTGCTTGTTTGGTTCAGCCGGCATGATGATTGTCGTTCCCGTAACAGCTTCAAGTAGGCCTCTGCTAAGTCCAGCTTCAGCAATGACGGCAAAGCTTGTTGGCTCATTATTGATAAAGTCGTTTAGAATACTGACAGCATTGGTCCAAACAACGGAGCCAAAGCAATGTGCATTTCCAATGATCTGGCGAAGACTGCTCAACAGTTGTGATGAATCAATTAGGTTTCGCAGAAGCCGGTCGAAATTACCACCGTAGCCACCCGCAGTCGACATCATATGATGAATGAACTTGAAAAGCCACTTCAGTGTTTCCTGTTGGAAATATGGAATCTCGTAATCAACTGGGGCTGACCGAAATTCGGGTCCCATACCATTCCCAGAAGCGGCCTTTTCAGCAGCCGTCTTCACCTCAAAGACGATCAAGCTGGACACTGTATCGAGACCATCTGCACTGACAAGTGTCTGGAATGCATCTCGGGCACTATAGAGAATGGTGTCCAGAAACTTCAAGACTGTAGGATGGTACCGCTCAGCGGTTGAAGTGCGAAGAGCAAGGACTTCAACCAAAATAGGAATCAACCCAGCAGTGACTAAATCTCCCCCAGTTCGAGGATTTACCGTCAGAGTTACTACCAGTGAGAAGAGTGCATTACGCCACAGATCCTCTTCGGACAGCTTGTCACTCGTGTCTTCGGCACTCATTCCTGCGACAGCCTTTCTAATGACGTAAAGAAGGACACCGTGATTTATATTGGTGGCTAAGGCGGTACAAACATCTTGGAATTTACTTTGGTGTCCTGCAAGCGCATCTAATGTGTAGAAGGCCAAAGTTTGCAATGGTCTCGGAACAGGAGTGTCACCTTCAGCTGGTGGATGGACCAGCTCGGCGAGTTGATTTGCAAGCTGCAATCGGCGAGGCTCATCACTGTCTTGCTTCAAAACATTTTCATGGAAGGTAGTTTCGGAGTGGATATATGCTAAGTTCGTGATTGCCAAAAGCCGAATTGCCAGGATCTGTCGCCTATTGTCTAATGATGAAGTAAGTGCCTCCGCAACTCGCAGCTTTGTTAGAAGTTCATATTGTAATTCTCGAGGCAAGCCAGTGACATTATCACGGAGTAGTGCATGCACACCTGTTGACTTAAGTTTCGAAGACGAGATTTCGATAACTTTGAAATAAGGTCGAGGGGTATCATCATTTGGGAATGTAGAGGAGCGTGCTAAAGCCGGCGGAGATTCGTCAGAGCTCGATTGTCTATTAGTGCGATGGCCATGCGGTCCTAAATTAGAAGATCGGCGAATAGGTGTTGGGGTTGCCGGAGGGGCTGGAGAGGCAGAGCTACTTAAACGGGGGGTATTGCCGTTCAGTTCTGTTTCTGCGGTATTCTTTGGATAATATGTAACCTTTACATCTCCCCATTCGTCCCAGGATGTCTCAACTGGTATATTTGCAGCGTCTGATGAATTCCGAACGTTTTTGGGGCTGTGACCGATACCAGGTCCTCCTTTGACAATCGAGACAAGATCGCTGGCGTAAACAGTGGTTGCCGCGCCTTTATGAGGTGTTGCAGGTGTGCTCGGATATACCTTCTCCTTTCCCTTGGCATTTGGTGTGACAGGCGGATTTGACTGGGCTGGTTCGGCGGGAGATGTTACGGTTCTGGAGAATGGCAAAGCTAGCTGGAGTACTCTATCCAGGTCGATGTTGTAGTGATTGAGCAGGAGAGCATTGCTCATATGTCGAGCCGCTATGTTCATTCGTTTTACCGCGGCCTGGTATCTCTTTGCCAGTTCTGAGGTCAGAAGCAGAGTGCTCTCGAGGAGAGATAATGAGGTGGTGTGTAGCAGGTTATTCAAATGCGAGCTGCTTGCGTAGATACTCCGGTTCCCGCAATGTTGCAGTAACATTGTGGAGAAGCTCAAAATCGACTCTACCAGTTGTCTATCTCCATCTTGCGAGTATTCAAGCTCCCTAAGGTCATGGCCATTCTGCGATTGAACAAGTGAATCTCCACCTCCAGACTCAAGTAGCGTGCAGGCAAAATCTATTGTCTGAGGACCTTCATCGAGCTTATATATTTTGCAGAATTTTTCGAGGATATCATCGAATCTATTTAGGAGGGGAATCCAATGATAGAGATCGCCCCGAGGGAAAGGCGATCTGGTTGGAAATGTTGCGAGATGTCGAGGGAGGAGGGGTAGGGAGACAGAGTACGCCTGGCTGCAGAAATCTTTGGTCCACGCCGACTACGTGACAGTCAGCAAGTTAGCAATCTATTGGGTGCGATTCGAAGCTTACCAGAGATTCGGAATGCTTTGTCTGCATGGGCTTGGTGATTCGGACCATGGTGACGGCGGGAGCGGCAAAACCGCCGAAGAATCAATCGGGACCCCCCTCCACAGCCTCCTTCACGATCCTAGCTGTCGACAGCTTGAATGAAGGGCAAAGGAGCGTCCACAATCGGACGACTCCGGATATGATGCGGAGGATGATCTTTAGTCGTGTTGGCACGCCCGGTCGATTTCAGTAACACCACGAATCTCGGCTTGAGGGATGCACGTCAGGTACTGGCCGCGAACAATAAATTAGCAGTCCGTCGACGGAGATTCCGAGCACAGGTTGGACACGAGTGGTAAAGGAGTGTAGAAGATGGCGATGTGCGTGGTTGGTTGGGAGTTGAGAAAAGTTCGTTCTGGCGACTGTGAAATCGTGATGTCGAAAAGAGCGTGTCAGAGGGAACGGTGCAGGCGCTCCTTGAAAACTCTATCGACGGTAATTACTTAACCCAGCTGGTACGAGAGACCAGCAGTCGGTAGATGGGGATCTGATGGTGTTGAGGGGTTGAAATGAGGGATGGTGGGGGAGGAGAAAGAAAGATGAAGCTCTGAAGCTGGATGGACAAACCTTACCTTAACAATTCGAGATTCCCGGACACAAACGCGGTTGCGCTCGCTTAGCCGGGTCTCTACGTCACGGGGAAAATTTGACGCCTGCCAACACATCATTTTATTTGCTTATAAAGAAATAAATTCACTACGATTATTGCCTATCTAGATTCAACAGTCTGCAGCCTAGAGATCTATCCCCGCGACAATTTGCACACGGTGGTGGGGGGGGTTGATGTTGTTGGCCTCTTTGCAAGGCTTATCCTCTGACCTGACCTCTAGGCAGATTCCCGGCGGCTGGATCTAGGTAACTCTAGATGTCAATGTTCCTCGGGCCATGCAGGAATGCGTAATATTCTGGGGGTCTCCGCTTTTCTTCTGACTCCAGTGGCAAGGTTTCAAAGGCCTCAAGTGAGGTTTTCATTGCCTTTGGGCTTGCGGGTTTTCTTCCAAGATATTCTTTGTCAGTCCGCTTGGCGGCCACCCCAACCTCGCACGTGTTGCCTTAGAAATTTCTGTCACGGCTTATATCTTCCCTCCTCCTCCAAGTCTTTGTTGGATTTGTGGTTTCATCCATGTTCGTGTTATTCAAATTCCCTTCCTGTCGCCGGACCATCTGACCCAAAGAACCAGTCTACATTGCTTCCTCCGAGGCTCCATGCCATGTGCCAAACTTCCCCGTCTGTGGCTTTAAGTAGATGTGAAGCACGAGAGAGAGAATATATTGATCCTCAAAGCAGACCTTGGGCTAGTTAGGGCACGCTAGGTAAACCACCTTAGGGAAGCGTCATATTGTTCAGCCTTGTGCGAAAGGCTGCATTCTATATCACGTGACTCTCCTTTTCACAACTTTTCGAGATCGACGGGAAACCCCCCAGGTCTCAGAGGTCTCAGAGGTCTCAGAGCGAAAGCTTTGGGTTTCTGATTTTGGAGTGGCAGAGCTGAAGTGTGGAACGTGTGTCTTGAGTTTCCAGGGCCTCAGCCCGGGCCTTCGCCGTTGCTTTTGATAGAGACTTGGCCGTTGTCAGCCTCGTAAAGGCCCCCTTTCCTGGATGACTCGCCAGCAGGTCGGCTCTGGACGGCTCCTGTATCCTACTTGGTTCAGTCAAAGAGCAGACCAACAACCCCCCATGATTTTCTCACTACGGATTTGGATTGCGGTCGTCTGTTTTAGAATTGCCCCGAGACGCACTGATTGGGTCGTGGAGACTGAACGTGGCTGAGGCCAGTCGGACCCCTGACTTTGATGGTGGTGGACGTGGACCATGGCACATTGTCCTTTTCATAGAACTGAGCTGCATTGTGGCTTTTACAAAGGATCCGCAGCCCCAACTGGTCCTCATTCGCCATCAGTCATGCGCCGAGCGAATAGCTCTGTTTGCCATTTATTTTTATTCCATTGCTCAAGTGCATATTTTTCGAGAGAGCAGATAAAGTTTGATCGATCGATGGCATTCAGAACCGACGCGTGGTGACAACCCCAAAGCAATCTCGACAAAGGCCGGATCGGATCAAGCTGCCCCCCGTCCCCCCATATCCCATATCCCATATCCGTCGAGGGCCACTACTCGAGAACGGTCCCAAAGGACAATCGCATTCGGAGCGGTGGTGTCCTATCGACGCGTCGGAAGACCCTGGCTAGTTGCTGAGTAGTTGCTAGGTGGAGGAGCTAGTGGTTAGTTGCTCGTTTGCCGGTTAGGCGACGGGGACGGCCACTGGCTGGGAACCTTTTTTTCGAGGCCGTCATCATTCCAGCATCAACCCAACCTCGACTTCATCTTCAACTTCTTTTCTCTCGACCACACCCGCCATTGCAACATCGCAGCACGGTCGAGTCTCACGGTGAGACCACAGCGTCTCTGAGAATATACTCATCTCTCTTCACGGCCCGTTGAATCTTCTCCACCCGGGCGAGAGTCCGCATCTTATTTGATGGCATCAAGCACCTCCTGACACCTAAACCTCAACCCCAATTTCAATCTTATCACAGCAATCCCCCCCCCCACAAAACAACCAAGGCAAAATGTTAGATCACGACCAGCACGAGGCGGCAGAGAATGAAGGAGCAGAGAAAAGAGATCTGTCTGCAGATAATTCGGACCGGGAAAACGTAGGTCGCCTGTTCATTGCTCGTTTGTCCAGAACTGTCACACGACCTTTCAACCTGCGTCGGCACACTACAGAAGCTGCTGCTAACATGCATCTTGATAGGATACCTTTGAGGATGCCAACGATAGCACAGTGATTGAGACTGCGCCCGCGGCGCCTGTGGAGAGAACTCGCTCTCTAACAAAACAAAGATCTCCCTCCTTCCAAAGCCACTCTGAGGAGCCAGATCAACCACCGGTTCCGGCTGCCGAAACGAATGGCGACTCCAATCATGACGAAGATACAAGACAGCCAAAGTCACCGCTTTTGACATCTCATCGGCTTTCTACAACATCCCTGGATAATGTCAATTTGGATGAGGATGGAAGCCCCTTGAAACCCAGCAAGTCAAAAGGTATAAATCTTGTTCTATCAATAACTGATTGATTAATATGACTGACGATACCGCCAGAAGATACAAGACCTCCCCTCCCACAAAGAACCTCGAAACCTTCCTTACAAGGGTTGTCAGGAGTTCTACCTGCTGTACAGTGGTCTCCTCCACCACATGCGCCTCAGTCACTTCCACCACCAGCTCCCGCACCAACAAGAAAACTCACAAGTCCTTTCTCGTGGCTTTCTCGAAACACCGCCGCCCCTAAAGAAATCGTCACATCGCCGCCGTTGCCTTCGCCTAACAACGGAGAACGTCGAAATACTGTCTCATCCATTGCCACGATTAATAGCAATCCTGAGATGATGTTGAGTAAATTGGATGAAGGCAATGAATCGGACACAAATGGACAGAAACGCCCCGCGAGGAATAGTCTACGAGACAGGTTTAAGCTTCTGCGGATGCGAGAAGAAGCAGGTATAACGGAACTGCCAGAGGATGACAAAGGCGGCAACTCCTTGACGACCCTTATTGGGAGAGGTTCGTCTCTAGGAATAGGCCTTGTAAGCCCGGCAATGTCAGAGGACAAGGACAGCTCCTTGATTGCTAACTCACCGTCTTCACCACCACCGACAAGTCCCAATCCTTCCGTAAATCCTGCGTTGGCTCCAGGTACAGCGGCAGGTGTATCGGCCGGCCCATCTGCCATGAGTGACTCTTCATCGCCTGTCGATTGGGATTTGTGGCAAGCAGTGGTAGATGAAGGCCCGTCTGCAGTTGCAAGAACCAGCCCAGACGATTTGAATCGTGCAATTGCAACTGGCATTCCAAACGTGATACGAGGAGTAGTGTGGCAGATCCTAGCCCAAAGCAAGAATGAGGACTTGGAATCTGTCTATCGTGATCTCGTTGTTCGAGGAACTGATAAAGAGAAGGACAGAATGAGCGGGTCCAGTTCAGCAAGTGCTTCTCATGGCAGTCACTCTACCAATGGAAAGGAGAAAGAAGATTCGATTGTCTCATCAGCTTCATCCGTACATTCGGATCAATCCACACCAGCTACAACCATTACGAATGGTATGAGATCACCCTCGCCAGTCAAAGATGCCGAAGCGGCGGCCAAAGCCCAGGCAGCTTCCCTGGCTGAGAGGAAGAGAGCTGCTAAAGAAGATGCTGCTTCCTTACTAAAACTTGAGAAGGCAATCAAAAGAGACCTGGGTGCTAGGACAAGTTTCTCTAAATTTGCCACCAGTGCTGGGCTTCAAGAAGGACTTTTTGGAGTCTGTAAAGCATATGCGCTCTTTGACGAGCCTGTAGGATATGCTCAGGGCATGAATTTCCTCGTCATGCCACTACTATTCAATGTAAGTCATTTAAACTTCCAGTAAGAATTTACTAACATTTTCAGATGCCTGAGGAAGAAGCATTCTGCTTGCTGGTGCGATTAATGAACCAGTACAAGCTCCGCGACCTATTCATTCAGGATATGCCGGGACTGCACATGCATTTATATCAGTTTGAACGATTACTAGAAGACTTCGAACCAGCTTTATATTGTCATTTACACCGTCGCCAAGTCACACCACATCTCTATGCCACGCAATGGTTTCTTACGCTCTTTGCCTACCGGTTCCCTCTTCAGCTGGTTCTTCGAATATACGATCTCATTCTCAGTGAGGGGCTGGAGGCTATTATCAAATTTGGAATTGTTCTCATGCAAAAGAATGCCGAAACCCTTCTCGGCATGTCCGATATGGTAGCACTTACCAACTTCTTAAAAGACAATCTTTTCGATGTATATATCGATAAGGCTCCTTCTGCAGGCTCTATTCTCGAATCCGGATTCTTTGGCAGCTCAGGTTCCAGCATCGATAAGGAAGTATACAGAGCTGACCAGCTGGTCCAGGATGCATGTGCGGTGAAGATTACTCCAGAGCTTCTAAAGAGCTATACTTTGGAGTGGGAAGAGAAAACTCGGTTAGAAAAGCAACGAGAGGCTGAAATTGAAACTTTGAAAACCACCAATCAGTCTCTCTCAATGAAAGTCAAAAGCTTGGAAAATAGGGTCGAAAAACATGATCAAGAGCACGCCAAACTTGCGACAGATATTGTCGTCTTGAGAATTGAGAATGAAAATTTGAAGGATGAGAATGAGTCTTTGAAAGGACAAGTCACTGAGCTCAGATTAGTTATTGATAAACAACCGGAAGAAGTAGAAGCCCGGCTAAAGGGCGAAATGGATCGGTTATTGAAGAGAAATCAAGAAGTGCACGAGGAAAACACCAAACTCGAGGAGGAGATGTCTGATATGGAGAAAACACTTGTAGAAACTAAGATGCAATACGCCGAGGTATGTTTTCAAGCATCTCATGGACGTTCCAGTTGCTAACCCTGCCAGATCAACTCCCAACATGAGGACCTCACCCGAAAATTTGCCGACTTCCGAAGGCTCCTCGATTAATAACATCTGATTTTCGTCTCTTCATTAGAAGGGCTATCAAAAGCCCGCGGCATGTACATTCTACCTTCATCTCTTCATGTTCCAATTCACCAAAGTCTGGCTATTGCACCTTTTGCTTAGCGGCGCATGCATGTTACGAAACCGTGATATCCCCTTTCCTATTCTTCGACTTGCATGGTCAATCGGCTGGTTAATGTATGTTATGATTAGTGTGTTAAGCTCACAGACGCCTGTGTCTGGCGATGCAGAAATTGTATATAGTTATGGTAGTTGGAGAATTGTTCGCGAGTTCAAGCAATTAAAAAAAAAATTTTATAATTGGTTTAACCACTCTCGTATCACCTCCGAGAGGAACTTCCCCAAGCTTCCTGTTATGGATGTGCCTAGTCGCACATGAACAAATTGAAGCATAGCTGCTTCACTTTGGTAGCCCCGATTCGAAAGTTAAAGCTTCCCTGGTTTCCATATTGTTTTACCTCGCACAGAAGATCCCGGCAACCAGTTGCATTGTCTGTTTCAACCATTCCCCACCAACCAGTTCTTACTGTCAGACATAAAAATTAAAGTTCTCGGACAGACTAGTGAAGATCTGGATCGCTCGGGAGTCTGTGCTTCGGATTCTCCCATGGCGGCATCTGACGGATCTTAGCAGTCCGCGCTGTGACGTCTTATTCATGCCTCACCAATACCGCATGAACATGAACCTATGGAGTATATCCCTCTTCATCTCCCTCTCTCTTTTTCCAGCCCGTTTTTCTCTCTTTCGTCTTACTTCGTCGACCAGTCTTGGAATTTTCCCTAATTCTTTTAGTCATCCTTTGCGCTCTCTAAATCTCGACCAGCAATCATGTATCTTAAAGCTCTCCTTCCAATGGCGGCTTTTGCCAGCCTCACATCAGCACAAACCATGACGCTTGCTCAAGCTCTCGCTGCCAATAATTCAACTCTGAGTACATTGAACAGTACGGTTTTTCTTTCCGAGCTAAAAATGTTCCCCTCGTTATTAACGCCTTTAGGTCTCCTCGCCGCACAACCCCAACTATCAGCAGCTCTCGCAGGAGCCACATCCATCACAATCCTCGCACCTTCCAACGCAGCATTCACAAAGATCCTGTCAACAACCAGCGGCAATGCCCTCGCCGCTGACCCGGGGATGGTTGCAGCGCTGCTCCAATATCACGTGCTAAACGGCACTTTCAATTCCAAAACCTTCACGACCACAGCACAATTCATCCCAACCTTGCTCACCAACAGCACTTTCACAAATGTCACAGGCGGCCAAGTCGTCGAGGGTATCGTCTCAGGGACCAGCGTGGAGCTCTTCTCCGGGTTAAAAGAGAAATCCACCGTGACGACCGCCGACATCGCCTTTACAGGAGGAGTGATGCATATTGTGGACACAGTCCTCACCCTCCCACTCTCCCCCGCCAACTCCGCCGTCGACTCAGAACTAACCGCTCTGGCCGGCGCGCTCACACAAATCAATCTCGCCTCGGCGGTGGATTCCCTCAGCGACGTGACCATCTTCGCGCCCTCCAACAAGGCCTTTCAAGATATCGGCTCCGCGACCTCGGCGCTGTCCGCCTTGCAGCTGGCGAATATCCTCGAGTACCACATCATCAACGGCACGGTGGGATATTCAAGCCTGCTCACCTCCGGGCTGGCGAACGAGAGTTTCCCGACTCTGATGGGCGCGAGCGTTGCGATTGACGTGGTGGATAATAAGGTCTTCGTTAATTCCGCGCAGGTGACAATTACAGATATCATTGTTAGCAATGGTGTCATGCATGTTGTAGATAAGTATGCTTACCCTTCCCCCTTTTTTCTCACTTATGCTGTAAACTCCTCTTCTCAGTAACTAACACACCCAAGCGTCCTCAATCCATCCAACACGACCGCAACGCCCATCGCAACAGCATCCACCCAAGCAGTGGCATTTGCAGGTGCCTCATCCGTCACAAACGTCCCGTTCACAAGCGGAATCGTACCGACCACTACGGCGCCGAGCGCGAGCACCGCGACGGCCGCCGCCAGAGCCCATTTACCCAGCGTGGGCGTTATAGGCATGGCTGCGCTGTTTGGAGGTGTCGCTGTTGTCGGAGGTGGATTTTAGGTGTTCAAAAGTTTTTCTACCGCAGAATTGGAATGTGTATCATGTTTGTCCTATATCAAAAAAAAAAAATTTATGGAGTGAATATTTGTCAAGTTTATTTTTTAGCGATATTTCTTTTATTTGTCTCTACAAAAATTATGAAATCTGCCGCGTCACTTTTATTACTATACCGCCCATCTCAAGCCACTCTTGCTCATCAAAGACTTCCATGGTTGTGAAATATATACATAAGCAACAGAGTCTCAGAAGATTATCCGTAGTTATATTCTGAAATATTAAGGAGGAATTACTCGTATCCTAAATAGTATCAAAAAGTCCAATTTAGCCCAGCACCTATTTTCTATTCCTTCGGATATTGTCCTCTTTTCCTCGAGTAGGGACCTCACTTGAAGAAACTCCAGGGAATAGGGATCATGACAACGGTAATAAAGCCTAGAAGTGACATTGCCCATGAAAATTCAAGATTCTGGGCCATCTGCGCCGTGAACAGAGGGAACGGCGATGATACTATAAACCTCAGAAAGGCCGTGACTGCAACCACTGAGGCCCCTAAATGACTGGCGTACACGTCCCTATTGTAAATCGGAAGACAGAGCCATTAGTCGTTAGAAAGTATCCATCATCTTTCTTGATTCAACGTACCATATTGGGAGAATAAGCGAACCCAAACAAAACTCCTAATAGTGCTAGAACTATCCAGTATAGATTTGAACGGCCTGTCCATGCAAGCCACTATTTAGAAGCTGGCCTATGTAGAATATTTGCACAGTAAGGCCCACAAAATTGCCCCCTTTTAGCCGAATTTCAACCCCTTTTCACTACCGAGTCACACGATTGCAAGCGATTCGGGGACGATTCGCAGATGATTTAGAAGTAAATCACTACAGAATCACTGATGAACAAATAGGATCAGGCTTTTCAAATCGCAACGTGCAAAAAAACTTTGGAGATGGGACTTGGTCAGGTGCAAGGCAGCCTATAGGAAATTGAGTTGCTCCTAAGAGACTTTTGGCTGGCTGCTTGGGTTGGGGATAATTTTAACTGTTCAGAATCGCGATATGCAACAAAGTCTGTACCGATATTTTAGGTTCATCACGTGTCAAATGATTAGTACCTGTGAGCTCGTCAATTCGAGTTAGCAAATAGGCCAGAAGAGTCTTCTTCATCAAAATCTGCTTAGCGAGTGATATACTTGCCTTAAGCGATCTGGTGTTTTAGGCAAATATTATTGGAGATTTGCGATGTGCAACAAAAATATTTACTCGATTCACCTGATTAGCCACGTGTTACTAAGCTTAGCTTCGAGTTGGCAAGTTGTTCAAAGAGTCTTCTTCATCAAAATCTGCTTAGCGAGTGATATACTTGCCTTAAGCGATCTGGTGTTTAAGGCAAACTTTACTAGGGATTTGCGATGTGCAACAAAAATATTTACTCAATTTCATCTATTTAGCGACGTCTTTTTAAGCTTAGCCTCGAATTGGCTAGTTGTTCAAAAGAGTCTCCTTCATCAAAATCTGCTTAGCGAGTGATATACTTGCCTTAAGCGATGTGGTGTTTTAGGCAAACTTTACTAGGAATTTGCGATGTGCAACAAAAATATTTGCTTAATTTCATCTAATTAGCCACGTGTTTTAAGCTTCGTGTTTTTAAGCTTAGCCTCGAGTTGGCCAGTTGCTCAAAAGAGTCTCCTTCATCCAAATCTGCTTAGCGAGTGATATACTTGCCTTAAGCGATCTGGTGTTTAAGGCAAACTTTACTAGGGATTTGCGATGTGCAACAAAAATATTTACTCAATTTCATCTAATTAGCCACGTGTTTTAAGCTTCGTGTTTTTAGCCTAGCCTCGAGTTGGCAAGTTGTTCAAAAGAGTCTCCTTCATCAAAATCTGCTTAGCGAGTGATATACTTACCATAAGCGATGTGGTGTTTTAGGCAAACATTATTAGGAATTTGCGATGTGCAACAGAAAAATATAATCAATTCACCTGATTGGCTACTTGCCACTAGGTTAAGCCTAGGGAGTTTTGCAACTAAACGTACTGAGGTCTTCTTCGTCTTACTTAAGCAGAAGACTAGGCTTACCATTACATGGTAGAGTGTGGTGACCTCTCACAATATACACATTTCGTGTGATTCTGCGTGGATGCCTTAGCTTTACTCGTAATTTGTAGAAACTTTAAGAAGAAGGTCAAAATTTTGGTGGTGTCTTAAAGCAACGAGGCTCTGTTTTCGAAAGCCAGCCTGATCTTGCACATGGTTGCCTGGAATAGCTAGAGTACTTCAATGTATGGTTCACATCAGGATAAGGGACAGAGGGTCTCGAATTCTTCTTGCGATCGAACTCCTTCTCCAATGGACCCTATTTCGGCATTCAACTTGGTGGTGAACATCCTCTCCGTTGTTAGCTTTGGCATCGACACCATTCGCTTAACGAAAGAAATTAGCGAGTCGGGCATCGTGAAAAGGATTGCAGAGTTTGAGAAAGGTGCATCGGAAGTCCGGTCGGCAGTTGTAATTCTTCAGGAGAGTCTAAAGGGAACAGCAGCTTCAAAAGATGACGAGGTGAGAATATTAGCCCAGTCTCATTTTAGTCCTTTGTATTTGCCAAGGCTAACCAGCAGAAGGTGCTGGGCCAACTAGCCCATGATGCGTGGAAAGTTAGTATGCAACTTACCGCACTTGCACAGAAGGTCCAAACCAAGAGCAGATCCAGGACCAAGATTATTGGCACGTTATTGAGAACCATTTGGAATAGAAACGTACTTGTCGACACTGATGCTACACTTCAAAGAATTCGAAGTGACCTGCAACTCCAAGTCCTGGTTTCCGTCCGGGCTCGGTTAGATTCGCAGTCGCTTCAAGAGGATTATCGTGTATTAGATCTCGAGGCTCGTTATCTGTCTATCACCAACTCCACGCAAAATGACCTGAGCTACTTGCAGTCTCAGCTAGTAGTTTTGATGCAACAACATTTAGAGACTGAGCAAATCGCCGAAAATCGCCACGAAGAGATAATTGTTCATCTGAACAAGATATCGAGTGGCGGAATTGCCGGCTCTAAATTGAAAGGGCTTCAACCTAAATATATAATAGACGCTGAGAGGAAAGAAAATGTTGAAAATGCCATTCTCTCATCGCTGTGGTTTCCGACCATACAGGATCGTGAGGATAGCATTGCGGCTGCCGCCAAAACGACTCTTCGGTGGATCTACTCTGACCCTATCAAACGCCAAAAGACTTGGAATGACTTTAAAGTTTTCTTGGAAGGTGACTCTAATCTCTACTGGATCACAGGTAAAGCAGGCTCTGGCAAAAGTACTCTTATGAAATACATCAATACAGAGCCACAGACTTTTCGACACTTCTCTGCTTGGAGGAAGGATCAACGCCTCCTCTCGGCTTCATTCTACTTCTACTACAACGGGTTTTCAATCCAAAAATCCCAGATAGGAGTGATCCAGTCACTACTGTACCATATCCTAGATCAAGATAAGAGTCTGATCCCTATTGCGCTTCCAAAGCGGTATCAACTGATGTGCAGCGCCGCAAATGATCCTGTACCTTTCGATTCAACATACGAGGAATTATCTAGAGCATTGTCTTGCGTTGTGCAGACGACAAAAACACATAGTTTCTTCTTTTCTATTGACGGGTTGGATGAGTACGAGAGGGAGAGTGAGATAGCTGACCTCGTCGATAAGCTCAAGGATCTGTCTCTATTCCCTCATGTGAAAGTTCTTCTTTCTAGTCGGCCTCTCCAGGTTTTCGAAGAAGCTTTTGCCAATTGTCCACGTCTTCGACTACATGACCTTACAAGAGATGACATTACCTCGTATGTGGAAAACAAGGTCCGCAGTCACCACTTAGTAAAGAAATTTTCAGCCAAAACCGTAGATGGCTTAATCAACGATATTGTCAGTTCATCAGCTGGTGTTTTTCTCTGGGTTCGTCTCGTGGTTAACTCCCTCCTGGAAGGCTTCGTGAATTGGGATTCAATGGGAGAACTACAACAAAGGCTACATGAGCTTCCAAAAGATTTGGAAGAGCTCTACAGATTTATCCTCAACAAAATCTCGCCACGATACAGGGAAGATGCATCGCGCCTATTACAATTAGTGCAGACAGGGACTGTGAATGGAATGGAACTGAGTGTACTGGATCTCTCACTCGCCGATTCTCGAGATCCAAATTTGGTCTTCGATACTAAGATCGAGCCGATGCCCACCTCGGAATTTCAGTCTCGGTATCAGGCTTTGGAAGCAAGGTTGAAGAGTCGCTGCTTGGGTCTTCTGGAGATTGTGAAAATTCCCCACTCTTACGGGCAATCTGACTGGTTTAGTAGTCATATGACCTCCTCTGTAAGATTCCTCCACCGGTCTGTTCTTGAGTTCATAAACAGGGAGGGTATTCGCAAAGAGTTTCTCGGTTTGGAAGACAGCGATTTCGACGCTAACGTCTGCCTTCTCCGATCAGCTATCCATATGATAAAGGTCTATAACATCAATGATCCTAAAGCCGGTTGCTGGATTGGTTACCATGGTAGTAAATTGCCCGAGTTGATCTACTATACTGGATTTCGATGCCAGCAGGCAGAGTTATCTTCAAGGCGATCACATTCAAAGATTTTAGAAGAACTGGACAATGTCATGAAAACTCATTTTGATACACTTCAAAGCAAGCCGGGGCTTCATGAACTCAACTTTGGGTGGCACTGGTCCGCTAATCTGCCGGACTGTGTTGAATTTCCTACTTCTGCTAGCAATCAAGCTTCTATTCTATCTTTTGCCGCCAGATGCGGCATGTCATTTTATGTTTCTGAGAAAATTCGGGGGCTCGACCCCAATGTCTCAATCAACGGAATGGGGCTATTATGTTACGCAGCATGCTCTAACGATTCTTATGAATATCCACAATATCAGCTTGGGAGCAGTTCAGAAGTAGTCCGAATATTGCTGGAGCACAACCGCGATCTAATATTGAACGACCCAACAGCCTCCTTTGCATGGATAACGATTCTGGACAAAGCATGGAAGTATACATATGAAGATCCAGCCGTTCCATTGTTTTTGATTGAGATAATAAGATATTTTGTTTTCCATGGTGCGGATCCCCATGAGATTGCCAGTAAGATAGGAACTAGTAACCGCGAATGCAAAGCAACGGCATTACGAGTCATGGAGATGGTCCAAAATCAGTTAAAGAATACGAAATGCTGGATGACATATGCCAATATGTCTAGCAGAATGCAGAGCCTGACGGATGAGACTGTCACTGGGTTAAGAAACCGTGGAGCTGTATCACACGAATGGAATGAAAGTGGGGAATTAATATATCCTCATTCAGATGCAGATTCTATAGAGAATAAATAGCCGAATGGATAATCAGCCCCGGATAATAAATATCTTCATCTAAATCTATCTTTCTAGCCTGGCAAAATGATGGTCACTATCACTACGGCGCAGAGTTCTCGTCGTAGGCAGATGACTTGAGTTCATGTAACAGTCTAACTCGGTCGTGCTAGCCGATTTCGATCACTACTGTAATTAAATACGTTGATCAATTAGTTAATAAATAAATATGGAAAAAAGGACCGACGGTCTAGGGGATCTTCTACTTTGTAGTTGTTTGTCCTTTCTTCTTCCAGAACTGGTAATCAAAGTACACTACACCTGAAGGGCGTCGGCAGACGAGAATCTGGTCACAACTATTTACTTGGGACCCCAGTTCATGAAAACACTAATCATTAAAAGGGCGTCGGATGGTTTGCGTTATAGCGGCCGCGGTAGAACGATCTTCGATTGGATGAATAGCGGAACTTTACAAATTGACGCCATGTTGCGATCACTATCAGAGTGCCGAGACTCTACAATCCTACTCTCAGTCTTAAATTTTTTTTATATAAGATTATAATGTCCTGCCATTCTATTTGTAAATTCTTTCAACGTTTAATATTCTACTTTAAACTAGGAAAGTTACACATTTTCTATACCATAACTGCAATGCTTTCATCTCGCGGACAAAGATGGCTATCAGACTATCGCACCAGCCTGCCAGAAATCACTGAAAATCGATACGATGCAGAAACGAACCCATCGGGATTAATATCCCTCGCGCTTTCAGAAAATGTGTTTACATCCCCTCCACATTATAGAAACGTTCAGCTAAATGTAAACGAAGCACCTTGTACACGATGTGGTTACCAAATTTATTAACAAAAATGTGAGTCAATTAGTATTTACAACACTGGGTATATCATTTGACCATATTTTCTGTAGCTTAATGTAAATACCTCTACAGCAACAACTTATGCTGGAGCCCGACTCGGCGGTTTGCGCTTACGAAAGGCAATGGCCAGGCACGTCAATAAATACTTTAGACCATTCTCTCCGGTTGGAAGTCAAGATGTGCTCTTCGCAAATGGTGTAACTTCAATCTGCGAAATGCTCGCATTTGCGATTGCAGATGATGGCGATGGGCTTCTATTAATGAGGCCAATATATGGAAAATTTGAAAACGATTGGTCAATCAAAGCACGGTACGCATTGCGTTACGCATAGTCAAAGTTAATCTAATGGTGTAAAGTTTGAAAATGCTCTATACAAACATGGGCACTACGGATCCTTTCTCTGAAGAGGTCATTCAACCGTACGAGATACGATTAAAGGAAGCTCAGGCGGCCGGCGTAACAGTTAAAGCACTACTACTAGTCAACCCACATAACCCTTCTGGTAGGTGCCGCTTAGACTTAAGAATACTTAGTACATTATTGATAAATCGAATAGGTCGTTGCTTCTCCCGAGAGAGTCTGATAGCTATCATGAAATTTTGCTCAAAACACAACTTACACCTCGTTAGCGATGAAATTTATGCCTTGACAGTTTTCAATGTCAACAGTCCGGACGCAAACCAGTTCACCTCTGTACTCTCTATCGATACGACAGATATAATTGATCCTCATCTTATACATGTAGAATACGGTTTCAGTAAAGATTTTGGACTTCCAGGCTTGCACCTGGGATCTCTCATAACCAAAAATGAACCGCTTCAAAACGCTTTTCAAGCGATAAGTCTGATCCACGCCCCCGGAGGGCCATCTTGTGACATCGGCAGCGCCATTTTGGAAGATGAAAGTTTTGTGGATGATGTAATCAATCTCTCACGGGAAAAGTTGGCTGAGAACTACCTCGCCGTCACGTCTATGTTAGAGAAAGCTGGGATCCCATTCTGGAAGGGTGGCAATGCCGGGTTCTTCCTATGGGTCGACCTCTCCAGCTTTTTGCAACCTGAAGATTCATGTGAAACCACCGGTAAGAGAGAAAAACTGCTAGCAGATAGGATTCTGCGCGGCGGCGTTTACTTGAATCCCGCCGCAGAATTCTCTGAATTTCCAGGTTGGTTCAGACTGATATTTTCTCATGAAAAAGCGATGGTATGCGAAGCTGTCAGAAGGTACGAAGACAAACCAATCTTTAAATTTACTATACTGAACCTGAATAGAATTATCCAGGTTTTGTGCCAATGATGTGGGCTATATTTTCGAGGACTTCATAGAACTCAATTGATTCGATAAATTTTTCTTTGATTTGTGTATTTTCTACAATGTCTTGCCAGGCTCAAAGGAACAATGCCCTTGTTATTGCTCTTTGTTCATTTTAAAGAAGTTGTCCCTGCTGCTCCAAATTACAGTATTGAAACAATGGCCAAAATGTTGTACAAAAGGTTCAATTCCTTCCATGAAGGTCTCAACACATACCATACTCATCAATTCCGTAGCATTACTCCAGCACGAGACATTCTAACACCATCTACGGTAAATATTGCGCCTCTAAAAAAAAACTTGCACAATGTGTCATACGCACTACAAAGCCCACATTTGTGGCCACACCTCTATTCTCTACTCTCTGCATATCTCGTGCGGTAGAGATGCAGCTTGTATTGAAGGCGCGACCGAAAGTTATATTTATGTTCCGACCCGTTGTAGTGTGTGCATAACTGAAAATAAATGGGTAAGAAGCTGGTATGCGGATGAATTTATGATGATGAAGGAACCCGACATTGAACTTATGTGTGGGGAGTTCTTTAGATGGGCAGAGTATGCGGGAGAACATCAAGCTTAGTCAACTATTCTTCTGTTTCGAGGAAGAATTTACTCTAATTTGAGGAGAATTAGACCAGAAAATATATTTTTGTGCCTTAAGATATATAATTCTATGAATTTCTGACACGTATGCTCCAGTTATTAGTTAAGTTAGAATATTGTGAAATCAAATTCAACATGTGACGATGCCTTATAAGAGTGAATATGGATATAAGAAATTGATGATAAAAATTTGAATTTTCCCATATTCACTCCAACCTCTCGACCAAGTCCTCCCTTGGGAACAGAAAAGACGCATCTTGAAATACATCTTACGTAGATCCTAATGAGTCTGCAAGAGTTTCTTCGAGATTCCAGCTCATGATTTACTCTACATGACAACACAAGAGCCTGGATTTAAGTCCAATACCACAAAATTGTCTCGCCATTACATGGCTATTAACAAAAGAAGCCTATAAACAAACCTGAAGACAAAAAACATGAAAGTCACCAACAAAATGCCACCTCACAACCCAGGTACGTCGTCATCATGGACGTCTCCTAGTACACTCTACGCCTCGCGTTATCTACGAATCCAGAACAACGCTGTCCACCTTAGCATCTTGCACTCCCCATGCTTCCCAAAGAATCTCACCGATTACATGAGTCACATTAGCCTCTATGCCGACGATATGGCAGCAGAAGAAAGGAAGAAGCTAGCGGCACGCATTGGTGAAAGTGGAGACAAAGAGAGCGCAAGGCAGAGACTGGTGATCTTGCTTTTGCTGAGTGCGGATATGAATGGTGCTTGCGGAGAAGAGGGCTTATTTAGCAGTGTGGAGGCAGTGGGAGATGGAGAAGAGAAAGAGAAAGTGCAAAGTGCAACTGCTATTAAAGGGATATCTGACCACCGCAAGCCCAAACTTGATCCTATCCAAGGCCATACACCTGTCCTCTGTCTTAAGACGTCTATGTGGAGCGGAACAGAGCAACATAAACCGGAGGGGAAGCGTGATCCATTGACTGGTGAAGGTAGAGCATACTGGCCTGACGCAAATGAGTTGAAGATTTGCGGTCAGATGCGACGAGAAGTCAAATTGGACCGCAGGCTACCAAAGCCGAAGGTTGATATGTACAATGAGGAGATGGTATTGTCTTTGATGGGCAATTTGAACGGCATTTCGGAGGAGGAGATTAAGGAAAAGATTCTTGAGATGGAGAGGAAGACGGGCGATGCTATTGCGCCACATGAACGAATGGAGGTTATATTCACGAACGAGGCGGATTGGTTGGATAGTATCGATATTTTGAATCAGGAAGATGAGAAAGAGATTTCGAATATTATCGTCTTTCCAAAGCTTCCGGTGGAAGAAGTTAATTCGGACCTGGGAAATGCTTGGCACGCTGCTGGTTCTGTTATCAAACAGCCTCTGATACAGAATAATGGTATTTGGAGTGATGAAAATCTGTTTTCCCAATCTCAAGTCTTAGAACTAAGTAGAGGGCAGAGTGCTGGTGGACTGAATCCGAGTGGAGGAGTGAGGCACGACAAGACAGCTCGCCGTTATTCTCATCGAGTCAAACCGCCAAAGATAATCTATCTAAATAGCATCGCCTATGGAGCTGATGGTATTGGAGACCCAGAAGATTCACCTCCAGGAGGTTTCAAATTTGACGAGGGCTGGCTTCGACAAAGGGGGGCATGGAATGACATCCTGGATGAACTGTAGCTGAGATCAGTATGTTTCATTCTTCATATTCTCAGCATGGCTTGGAGCTCGAGTAGATATCATGAACAGATATGAGATGGGCCGTCCAATTAGAGTTTACAGAATCTCCGAATAGACGAGATAATAAAGCTGAGCGACTTCAATTCAACAAAGACGAAGAGCTTTGATATGATGCAGACGATTTCATCGATGCAGTTCCCTCAGTGATCCAAACGGAATGAACAGATGTAGCTAGCATAAGGCCATATTCTGGTGGATCAACATGAATTTTTCTAAAAGCCATTAAAGCAGTATTTCAAAAAGCCCTCCTAGAGTCAAATCGATATCACGTGTATATACGCCCTCTCTCAGGGCTTTCTGTCGATCACGGGATCTGATCTGCCAGAAGAAAAAGTGACAAGTGACGAAATGTCTAAAGTATGCATCATGCACATACAGAATTGCAATTGATAATAGAATCGTGTCGTGAAGATCTGGTAAAGAAAGTATGGTAAACACCTACAAGTACCCATGAAGGTCTCTCCTTCGGAAAAAGTTGTCTGTCCCGTGCCATGGTCTTCTGCGGGATTTTCTTGATTTCCTCGGTCAATTCACGATCTTGCCTTAATCCATTTTCACCATCCTTTGCTTGTTTCGCAAGCACTTGATATACTCCGGTTACTCCATAAATAGACACCAGATGGGGCGGCCGCTTCGCATTGCAGTACAGTACCGTACCGTACCGTATGGTATTGTACCTCCAATCCCAAAAAGGATTTGCCTACCCCACCCCGTCCACCGATATCAACCAACAAAGCAGCTGAGTCTTATCGCGATATCGCTCTATCGATTGAGGGAAAACCAGGACTCAAAGGCTCGGTGAAATTCTAGTAACGAGAAGAAAAGAAACCTCCGAACAAAACAACTCAGCAGCGGCAGGAGCAGCAAGAAGCACTCAACACCTCTTGGACCCATCCTCTGTCCGCTGTTCCTTCTCGATCTCTTTATCCAACCTTACCTATCGATCCCATATAGCGGTGTGACGCTGCACGACAATCTTGCTTCCACTCCCGTCCGTCTGTCGCTGTTCTCCTGGTCCTCCCCTCATCACTCCTTGCCCCCACCGGCTTATCGTTTGCCGTTGCAAAGGAGAGCCTCGTGTTGAGTTTGTGCAGTGCAGTGTTGAACTGTGCACCCGTGCATCTATTCCCGAGACAACGATCTAGAGCTAGAAGGACTCAAATCGCGTTCTGCGCCGCGCCGCAAGAGAGAATTGTGACATGGCGATGATGCTCGGTGTTGCTGCTGGCGGGGAAAGTCTAAGGCGGAAGAAAGGATTGATGTATAGCATGGGTAATGTATGTCTATATATTTGATCGTTTTTCCTTTTATTGTTTGTTTAAATTGATTTTCTATCTGCTCATTCAACACATACACCTCTTATTTTCTTTTTTGCTTTTGTTCCTATTTCTTCTGAACTCTCTTCTCCATTTACGTTTTTCTCGGGCTATTCTTTTTTCAATGTTGGGAACACGTGCTGGCAGGCCTGTCGTCTGGCTGGCTGAAAGCATATTAAAAATCTCATTCGTTTTCATTTTCGTGGGGTTTTTTTTTGGTTCCTTGGAGATGGGCGGTGAAGAAGTAGCCAGCCCTAGAGACCAGGCCCAATCCCGAAAAGATTTCCCAGCAGACCAAAGAACCGGGGAAACGCAAAAAACCCAAGTGGCCCATGGCCCTTGTTGGTCAATCCCTCCTCCCCGGCCGCATCGCGCTCGGCGAAAAGGACGCTGGATCAGGAACCCGAGGTTGAAACTTGCCCGTAGAGATTAGGTGCCACGCACGAACGCACAAATCGTTCAGCACCAAATTAGGAACCATAGAAAATGAGCAGTGGATTCTGCTCCCAATTGAGACGCATGGCACCCTGCCAGACGCAGGTCATCTCATGACCTGCCGGGAGATGGTCACGATCTCCTGATATATCCCACGCATGACTTGGTCCAAGTCCCTGGGTATCAAGACCCGTACCGTACCCTGGGCGCGGCGAGTGCTGCTAGGGCTGCCAGGGCTATTAGTCTTGCTTAGCTGCAGGGTTTTGCATTATGTTGACACAGAGAGAGGTGTTTGCGAGCACGGGGGCGACGGATTGTGTGGGATGTGAGATGTGCACATGACCAGGGAAGATCTTGAATAGTTATTCGGATTTGGGGAGATATAAGTTGGAGGGAGCGGGCGGAAAGCTCTTCTAGCGGTGTTGGAATTGCTCTTATATCACTGTGCAAAAAGTTCTTGTATAGATTGGTACGGAGATAGAGAGAGAGGGAGAAAACGTGACTCAGTCATTTGGCGTTTCTGTTGATGGCCGTGTTGCAGTTCTTGGTATTATTTCTACAATTCGAGTTTCTTATTACTATTGGAGTTACCTATTACTGGGAATTTAAAAGCTCTTGCTGGATTCCTGGCCGTTACTGGTTTTCTTAGCGTTGTGGTTGGCATTGGTCTTTTCAATTTCGAGCTTGTTTTGATTTTGATTTTGGTTTTGATTTTGATTTTGGTTTTGGTTTTGGTTTTGGTTTTGGTTTTTATTATTTCACTGTTATAGATTGTGATTGTCGGATTTATTGCCACTGCTATTGTCCCTTTTACTGCTATTGCTATCGCTGTTGCCATTACTGCTGCTCTGATATATTTCTTCTATGTTTGGGGCCTAGCTTCTCGACTCGTGCCCCCTCGTCCCTTCCCTTCAGCCTCGCGCGGGGTTCGGTAGTCGCCCTGTTCGGCGTCGGCAGCGGCAGAAAGCCCATCATTTGCAGGGGCAAGAGCCACCCAAACCGCAACTTCTCTGCTGCCACCGTCACAGTCAAACTGCACTACGGAGTACACAACTCCAAAACATCACTTCGCACATTTCTTCACATTCATTTCACCTTTCGCATTCACAACAACCACCACTCCCAACGTCGCCTAGCCCTCGCATATTCTTGCTTCTGCTGTGGCCGCATGATCAACAATTGCGCTGTCCGTCTTTCTCTCCTGGATCCGCCAGCCGTCGTCGCGATTGGCTGCGATTGAGAGGAGAAAGATCCCGCCAGCAGCCGTTAGATCCCGGCTGTTACTCGTCCCTCGCAAATCCTCACGCGATCACTTGAAAACCTCTGCCCACTCTCTCTTTTTCTCTTGCACCGTTTTTTCACTTTCTCTCATTCTTGCCCCAAGTCGGTTTCGTCAGAAATTTCCACCGCAATGGAATTGGCGCGCCCGAGCAAGAAGACTAATGGCGTCGGCGTTCAGGTCGAAGATACCCAGATCTGTGTGGTCATGGTCGGTCTGCCAGCCCGGGGAAAGTCTTTGATCGCTCAGAAAGGTATATATCTGTCCCTTTCCAGCTCATGTCTCGACTGGTAGATGTGAAACTGACCGCCTGTTTTCGCAGCTCAACGCTACCTCAAATGGCTCTCCATCGATGCCCAAGTCTTCAACGTGGGCAACTATCGTCGAAGCGATAATCCCCACCCTCCCGCGGACTTCTTTGATGTCAACAATGCGGAAGGTGAACGTATGCGACGAGCGGCGGCGGAGGCGGCGGTGGCAGACATGCTCGCATGGTTCCGACAGGGCGGAATAATTGCAATTCTCGACGCTACTAACAGCACCAAAGCTCGAAGACGCTGGATTAAGGACCGATGCGACAAAGAAGGTGTGGAGACTTTGTTCGTCGAGAGCAAATGTGACGATGAGGATCTCATCATGAGCAATATTCTTGAAGTCAAGACGACTTCGCCGGATTATAAAGGCCAGGACCCCGACAAAGCCGCGCAAGACTTCCGAAATCGCATTCGAAACTACGAGAAGGTCTATGAGACAATTGATCAGGATGAGAGCGATCTCACCTACTTGAAGATTATGAATGTAGGAAAACAGGTCATCATCAATGCAATTCAGGATTACTTGCAAAGTCGGGTCGTCTATTACTTGATGAATCTTCACATTAAGAAGAGATCTATCTGGCTCTCACGCGTACGTAGCTAAAATTCCAGTTGAAAATGGTTTAATACTGACAGTGAAAAGCACGGCGAATCTGAATGGAATGTCCTGGGCAAGATTGGTGGCGATGCAGACCTTTCACCACGTGGCCAGGCATATGCAAGAAAGCTCCCAGAGCTAGTCAAGCAGTCCTTCGCAGTAAGCATAACTTACTTCAAGCAATTACTCTGCTAACAATTTACAGCCGGGTGAAGATGGTCCTCTCACAGTCTGGACCTCCACTCTCAAACGCACTATCGCAACAGCTCAGCACCTCCCGAATGAATGGAATCAACTGCAGTGGAAGGCGCTCGATGAGCTTGATTCTGGTGTTTGCGATAATATGACATATGCCGAGATCGCTGAATTGTACCCGGAAGATTTTGTGGCTAGGGATAACGACAAGTACAATTACCGATACCGTGGTGGTGAATCGTAAGTTTTGATACTTCTCCGTGCCCCACCTCCCCTTCCCCCGCATCTACCCCTCCCACCGATACACCAGCCACGAGTCCCAGCCTCTTGGCATCCCAACTAACATCCCCAGATATCGCGATGTCGTAATTCGCCTCGAGCCCATCATCATGGAACTGGAACGAAGCGAAAATATCCTGATTGTAACGCATCAAGCAATTCTCCGCTGCATCTATGCTTACTTCATGAAGGAAGACCAGGCAAGATCACCTTGGCTTAACGTTCCGCTTCACACCCTCATCAAATTGACACCAAAAGCTTACGGGACCGACAAGCAAACCTGGAAGGCCGGGATCGAGGCCGTCAGCACGTGGAGAGGCCAGGGTAGCGTCGCTAAGCACGAGGATCCGGTTGAGGGTACGGAAACTTTGGGAGTTTGAGCACCAACCTAAGCGATCATTGCCCTGAACGTCAGGTCTCGCCTCATCTATGGTGAGGGTGATCTGATGCACGTTTGACAGCTTCTACCTTTTTTCTGCGCCAACTATAGATGATTCAACAAGACCGAATCACTCGTGTATATATTCGCGGCCCACCAACGTCGCCCTACCCAGGTCGATCACACGCAACAGCCTCTTTTTTTTTTTTTATAAGAATTCTTCCCTCTGATGCCTTCTGAAGATTTGAATCCAAGTGGGAGGACACGACAAACGCGACTTTTTTGATTGATATTTATTTCCTGCCCACTCTTTTCGATGCATAATGCTGTTCCTGCCTGGCTGGCTTGATTTGCCCGTTAAGTTTGCATAGCGATGGAGTTTTATGGACCACCTCTACTTCCTTTCGGATTTTGATAGATTTGTAGATGGAAAAACTGTGGGGGGTTATAAGGGATCGACAAGGTTAAACCAAATGAAATGACCGCGAATTTGAGAATGGAAATAGAAATGGAAATGCAAATGGGAGATAAAAATAAATTGAAATGAAATGAATTCATGACGTACGTAACTTCAATAGAGAAAAATAAGGAGAAATCCTAAGCCAGTTGAAACTAAAATGATTTCGGGTGATGTATATATGTGTTTGTTAAATTAAAGTAAAGTGGTTATATGTTTTACTCTCGTGCTTATCCTTGGTCTGGATTGCAGAATGGCACGAGGATAGGAAAAGTGAACTTTCCCTCCATTTTCTCTTTTTCTCCAGTATTTGCTATTCGAATCCAGAACTTCTCGGTCATGAAGCTTACGTGATGTCCACCTCCATTCAGCTCTTGCCATTCCAGCTATAGGAATATGATAGAGAGGATTTGTGTGATATAGGGTTTCAAAAGCAAATATACAAAAGCGAAATTTCACACCTTGTACTTTAGCGAGTCAGTTCGCCAGGGCCGACTCGAAAGCAGACAGCTTGATTCATCATGCTAAACTGCTGACCTTCATTGCTTTATGTCATTTTCAATAATACAGCAGCTTCGCTCCGGTACCTGGCTAGTTTTGACTAGTCACCTAGTCTTGAACATCTCAGAGTGCTACTAGTTCTTTTTGCCGGATATTTAGTTTCGCTATGCCTCAACCTCTCATCGGAGCCTGACCAGAGCCGGCAGAGTCCATAACACCGCAAAATGATGACATCCAATTTCGTGACGATGGATATATCCTTGTTAACATGTCCTCAGATAATCTGCCTGCAAAGGCTTTGGAGACCTTATTTGCGTTCATCGGCAGGACAATCCTCGACAGCTTGGCCATGTTTCTTAGAGCAGTCGATGATGCACTTGCTCAACAAACCCAAGATATCCTTGGCTTCATAGATAAATGCAGAGATGTTGCTCGCAGAGGACTTGGTTTGGAGGTAAAAAATGATCAGTTCAGAGTTGTGAATTGGCCTGCTCAAAGACCCGCCATGGTGTCCTCACGAGGGCAAGGTCCTCTTTCGAGCCCTTCTCAAGGCTCCATTTCCTCGGCCATGGAATCCACTTTCTCAACAGGGGCATCCAGCAGTGTAAGCATTGTAATCTGCAGTGGATTACATTCTGATAGCTGACGAGGTTGGGTCGTAGAAAAGCAAATCTTGGGGCAACGCAAAAATTATATTTCCACGAGGCTCTGCAATAGATGGCTCCGATGAGTTTACTTACGTTTTGATTTTCATAAAAGTCCGCTCTGGCTGGGAAGGTGTACATATCGCTTGTACTGAGAGAACGACAGACAGGGATTTCTTTGAAATGATCCGCCTAATTCGAAAAGAATCCTCTGTTGGCGCCAGTCTACGGCGAATACTTCTAGGTGGAAATATGTCTCTACAATATGCGAAGGTTTTATTTAGCCCCAGAACAATGATTAAGTTTTGTTACTTATTTTAACTAGTTTGAACAGTGGTCGGATAATCTCTTCGAGTTTTTGGAGGGCAATATCGTGCTAGATTCATCTGAGACCGATTGGAAATACTTCCACCACCCGCCACAACTCGTAACCCCGGTAGGTGAAAGGTTCATGCAATATCTTTATTACAGCCCTTCCAGTTGTTCTAATCAAACGGCGGCGATATTGCGGCGATTTCCATCACGGTCTTCATTATTGACATACAATTCAAGGGATAACAAAATAATTGGCTATGGTCTTAGACTTAAAGACGGTCAAGACTACGTGAAACAACTATTTACCTTCTTTTCTAGCATGATTTTGACATTTTTTACTTTTTAAATTTACGCCAAATTCAGAGCAAATAATCAACATCAGTTTGCACGACATATTCATCGATTCCTTTCTGCTGTTACTACCCGGAAGTACATTGTACTACATGTATTCATTATACCCTCTAAACGATCCTACCGACCCAGTCTTGAGATACACAGCATTATTGAGACCAAATCTCATAACTCAATATCCTCAGAGCCAAAGCCAAGGCCAACAGCAATTAAGGGGACAGAAAAGCGCAGAGTGGATGAATGTAGGCAGTTGATATCTGGTATATTGCTTGGGGATGCTAATTTATCGCGCTAGATTCAAGGGGCTGTTATTAGAGATAATTATTTTGAATTGGTTCCCGATTCAGTACAAGAGCTGCTGAAGCAGCTTCCAAGGAAAAATGCAGGATCTGGCTCTCTAAGGATATTTAATCGAATCCGTAACCTTTTAGAGAGCATTAGACACGCCGTGTTTGGACCGCGTAAGCAGCGAGATCTCATCTTAAGGCACCGCTCGGGTACGTCTTTCTCTCAACATAATACTGCGAGTGATCCAGGCTCTACTGAAAAGGACTCGCATGGTCCTGATGATTCACGGCAAGTTCTCTTATGCATCAGTCGTCTCCGGCCAAGCCACCACCAGACCACAATGAAATACGTCAACACACTTTGCATCGAAGATGACGAGTCCTTATTTCTAGCACTCAAGAATGTATACCAAAACCATGTTGAGATGCTACAATGGTGGTTTTCAATGAAGACCATTGTTAGAATTCGCTTCGTCTATGTAAATACATCCCTTTAACTTCACTCGCTCTCATTCTTATAACTGACATCTGGATATTCAAGTTTGAGATAGATCGAAATGCCTCAACAGACATCAGACACTACTCTCGCGAGGGCATAAAAGAGTTACGAGCCATCCCTCCTGAGGCACGACAGGACTATTTATACACTCCCAAGCCAGTCAACCTTATTCCACCAATAGGCCATAACACGCTATTGGAATTTTGGCACCGACCCCGTAATGGAACTGGCCGAAAAGCATGTGTGCTGCGCATTCCGACCTATCGACTTGGCTCAATTCCCCTGAGAGACGAGGACGGCCTTGGAGAAGGATGGGGCCTGGAAATCGTGGAGGGCAGGAAATGGGAGATCTTTTGGTATATTGGGGCGCGGGTCTTTATAGGTAGTTTTGTTTTTGGGGTGATATGGGGGATAGTGCATCATAGTTTGTCGGATGCCTTTTCGGTTGCTAATTTCCTGCAGACGAGCTTCGCCATGGCTGTTGCGCTTGCGACGCTTTCTGCATCGGTAGATTATCTATTGTGATGTTCATTGTCAGTCATTACATGAATTGCGAACATACCTCTTCTACCATATGTGATTCTATAATGCTTGTTGTCTGAAACGGACTTCTCTTGAATTTATAAGCTGTTTCTCGCTAGACAATGTTTCATTATGTCATAACTATACCCAACATATTTGTATAAATTTTAATTATACTTAATGTTCTAGTATTAATATTCTTTATACGAGAGAGAATGTAGGCCTTTACTGTGTTCGGATGGGTCTACTTGGCTCGGATGCAATTTGGAACTATAGTTCAGTAAGTACATACACGTATTCTAAGTAGTATTATGAGAAATAATAACAGGCAGCCATATGGAAATATAAAATCAATCGTAAGACGGAGTTGCTATACTAATAAAATCGGGGCATCGGACTAATTACAAATCCGCCCAACGCGCCAAACCCGCCAATTATAGCTCGAAATTATTGTACCCCATGGTTTTCATTGCTCTCTTTATTCCGTAACTGGTCCGTTCGTTCAGGAGTGGGTGTAATTTTGAACTCTCGACTGTTTTAGGCCTAGACTAGTTAATTGGCACCACTCCTGGGCGGAGTTTTCGCGAACGTTATCTCCGCCGGTGGCTTCAGGCGGGATTTGACTCGGTCCCGAGAAAAAGTTTCCGAGAAAAAAAAGTATCCGAGGGGAAGTAGGCTGCAAGGCACGTAGGATAATGGTTTCCCTTTGAACTCCTGTCTCCATCGATCAGCGAATGCCGTGACTAAACCACAGGATACAATTCATATCCTGGTTACTTGTTCCTTTCTATACTCTCCTTCATCAACGTTATGTCGTCTAAGTCACTTACCCCACGGGCATCCGCGTCTTTAGACGAGGAGAAACAAATCGTCGGCCTTGACGTCCACGAACCGGATACAGCGGTTGATCGTGTCGAACCAAGCCCAGGGATATCATCCGACCCTGAGAAGGGAGCTGAAGGCGAGGTCAAACCAGCAGGTGCTTCAGAGGAGGACCATGAGTACATCACGGGCGTCAAGCTCTTCCTGGTGATGGCAGGCGTGACATTGGTCTGTTTCCTCATGTTGCTGGACACGTCCATTATTACAACTGTATGTCCTTACTTCGTGATTCAACATCTACTCTTTGCTTACCACCTTATAAGGCGATCCCTCGAATTACTAGTGACTTTAACTCTCTCCAAGATGTGGGCTGGTATGGTAGTGCATACCTTCTTGCAAAGTAAATATCCCATCCCGAGTATCTCATCATGTACAATATACTGACAAAATATAGTTGCGCAATCCAACCTCTGACAGGAAAGGTTTACAGCAATTTCAGCTCCAAGGTAAGTCTATTCCAAATGCCCCTGCTAGTATCCCCTCTAAGGCCGGCAGGTCACCTTCCTCTTCTTCGTCGTGACCTTCGAATTGGGATCTGTGATATGTGGTGCTGCAAAATCGTCCATCATGCTCATCCTCGGGCGTACCGTCGCTGGAATGGGCGCATCTGGCCTTGTTAATGGCGCTCTTACTATCATCAGTGCTGTCGTTCCAATGCACAAACGGCCTGCGATGATAGGTATCATGATGGGTTGTGGCCAAATGGGACTCGTCGCTGGCCCCCTCATTGGTGGCGCTTTTACTCAGTATGTCACCTGGCGATGGTGTTTCTACATCAACCTACCCATTGGAGGCATTGCCTCCATCTTTCTTCTCCTCATCAATATTCCGGATCGTGTCGACAGATCGTCGAATAGACCTCCCCTCCGCAAAATATTGGGGCAACTGGATTTCTTTGGATTCGTTCTCTTCGCTCCGTTTGCCGTCATGCTCTTGTTGGCGCTACAGTGGGGCGGAATCAAGTATGCATGGAACAGTGCGACAATCATTGGACTGTTCTGCGGCTCTGCTGGCATGCTCCTGGTTTTCGGGGCTTGGGAATACCGTGTTGGTGAGGGAGCAATGATACCATTCTATATGGTGCGACAGCGCATCATATGGTCTTCTTGCCTGACCATGGGATGCTTCTTTGGTTCTCTTTTGACCATCACTTTTTACCTACCCATCTATTTCCAGGCCGTCAAAGGAGCTACTCCAGGCCTCAGTGGGGTGTACCTATTACCCAGTATTCTGAGCATGATGATCATGGCCGTGACATCTGGGATTTTCGGTGAGAAAGAACAAATCTTTTGACTGCTCGATACTCTACTGACGACCGTATAGTTGGAAAGCTAGGCTATTATCTCCCTTGGATCGTAGCTAGCGGAGCAATCCAGACCATCGGTGTCGGTCTCATGACAACTTTCAAAGTTGGCACACCTTCTGCAAAGTGGATTGGATATCAGGTCATAGGCGGGTTCGCCCGTGGCCTAGGCATGCAAATGGTAAGCACCTCCATTTCATTTTCGGTAACCGTTATTGTCTCCCTCACCGCTGACTACCAATCCAGCCCATTATCGCTATTCAGAACTGCCTGAAGCCGTCCACAATTCCAGTCGGCATGTCCATCCTCGTCTTCTCTCAAACTTTCGGTGGTTCAGTCTTCCTCGCCATCGCGCAACTCATCTTCAGCCACGGTCTCATCTCAGGTCTGCAAGAATATGCACCAACTATCAACCCAGAAATTGTGATCAATGCTGGTGCTACGGCAGTGAGAACTGTGGTCAGTGCCGCTGACCTACCTGCGGTACTTCAAGCCTACATGGTGGGCATCGATCGGGTCTTCTACCTTGGTACCGGTGCTGCCGGTGCTGTATTTTTATTCTCAATGGGAATGGGATGGAAAAGTATCAAGAAGGTCAAGAACACTGACCCACCGGCTGAGGTATCAGCTGAGTTATCAACTGAAGCATCAGCTCTGGCATCAACTCAGACACCGGCTGCGGTACCAGCTGTCGAGCCCACGGCAGCTGAAAAGATTATATAAGGGGACAGTGGTGAGGTAGCATAATCATTGGAGTTCATATCGCTAGGGTTTCTGCTTATCATGTTTTCAAGACTAGCATGGAGTTTTTGCATGTATTAGGCTTTCACGGGCATCTCCCCTTTCGTAAAAGGTAATGGAAAGAAGACAGATAATAAATTGTAGAATCATTGCATGAATAAGTTCAGATGATGTTCTGTGAAGCATAGCGCCCTAAAATCTGACAACGGTTACTACCATGCCCCATTGCCCCGCTAATTTACGGCTGAACACTCGTCTCTTCGTATTTCGCTTGTCTTTTTGCGGCTTAGTATCGATATGGATCTAATCTGGACAACAATCGTACAGTAGTATGTAAGCACCTTAAAGCTTTTCATAAATAAGAATCTAGTGATGAAGGTGGGGTGGCCAACCATAGGGCACAGTCGCTAACTATGTCACGTGTTCTAGCCTTAATTAACTTCTTCACCGACACACGCTCGAGGACTGATTCCTAGTATTATCAAATCACATATAAAAAACAATTACATCCCTGTCAAGCCATGTCTCATAATGGTTCTCCCCCAGGCGATGATAACCCTGATTCTATTGAGCTAGAAGTGCTTCCAGAAGCAAATACTGTTCGCTCGACAGTAGACGAGCTTGGTAGCGCACAGGCAGATTCGACGCCACATTCAGTACCTGCAGATCTTGAGGTGTACCCTACAGGCTTCAAACTCGTCGCCATAACCATAGGCCTTGTGCTCAGTATCTCTGTATCTGCTTTAGATTTCACTATTATTTCAACCGCCATTCCCAGCATCACCGATGAATTCGGGAGTATTCGCAACATAGCCTGGTACAGCAGCGCCTACCAGGTGACAAACACGGCCTTCCAGTCCACTTGGGGCAAAGCTTATAGGCACTTTTCTCTGAAGCATGTCTTCCTACTAGCCATTGCCATTTTTGAGCTTGGCAATGTTGTTTGCGCTGTAGCCCCCAGCAGTTCTATCGTCATCCTCGGCCGCGTTATTTCTGGCGTCGGGGGTGGCGGTCTTATGACCGGTTCTTTCATCATCATTGCCATGACAGTAAGGCCTAAGCACCGGCCGGCTTACATGGGTATTCTTGGTGCTACTTTCGGATGTGCGAGCGTGGTTGGTCCGCTGATGGGTGGTGCCCTGACTGATGGACCGGGGTGGAGGTGGTGCTTCTGGTAAGTACCTATGGATCAAAAGGTTGACTTATAGTCCATTGACGATATGCAACAGGGTGAGTCTACCGGTCGGCGCAGTTGCTGCGTTTATAATGTCCGTATTCTTCTCTGAGCCAGCCAACGTCCAGGTTCAGATGTCTTTTAAAAGCAGGCTTGCCCACACCGACCCAACTGGAGCACTACTAGCCACAGGAGCTCTATCTTGCTTTGTGATGGCTATGCATTGGGCTGGCACTTTACCGTGGAACAGCACACCAATCATAGGAAGCTTTGTTGGTTTTGGTGGCATAATAGTCATCTTTATCGCCAACGAGTGGTTCATGGGTCCTATGGCAATGCTTCAATTCCATCTTTTCAAAAAAAAGCCTATTCTTCTCAACCTAGCTTTTGCCTTCTTTCTGTCCGGAGTTTTTTTTCCCCTGCTTTATTTATTACCTATTCAGTTCCAATCCATAAACAATGATTCGGCAGCGCAAAGCGGGATCCGACTTATACCTCTCGTCCTCGGGGTTTCCGTATTCACTATGCTCACCAACTGGGTGTTGACTATTTGGCGACACTACCATCCTCTTCTCGTCTTCAGTGCACTTGTCGGCACAGCAGGTGTCTCAATGATCTACACCATCGATGCAGAGACATCGACGGCCGCCTGGACCGGTTTCGAGATCCTTACTGCCGCAGGTGTGGGTATCGCCCTGCAAATCCCCATGATCGCGAACCAAGATGCCGTATCGCAGGACGATATCGCGAGCATCACATCGCTGTCGCTCTTCATGGAAAATCTCGGCACCGCCCTCTTCGTCGCAACTAGCGAAGCAACCTTCACAACGGGACTTGTTTCTAGCCTTCGTCAGAACGCTCCCATGCTAGATCCGAGCGTGGTTATTGATGCCGGAGTAACGCAGCTGAGAGCAACGTTCAACCAGCCGGCAGAATTGGCTGGTGTTCTGCGGGCATATCTCGATGGGTGCAAAAATAGCCATACTGTGTCCGTTGCTTGCGGTGCTGCTGCTGCTATTGTATCACTCGTCGGCGCTGGGCCGGCTTGGACAAGAGCATTGCGAACGAGACTGCAAAAACCTCATCTACCTTGATCCGAAGTCTCACGATATTGGCTATCCATGGAGATTGTGATGATGGTAGGGATCGTGCCACGGCTCCTGTATTTAAAGTAGCTTGGATCACTTGCTGTTCTACTGCGCTTCCCTTTTGCTCCGAGACAGATAAATAGAGTAATCGTTACATTATGCTAATTGAATATGCCTCCCAACAAATTCAATACCATTTTACGCCTTGGAATACAAAGGCATACAACGAAGTCTAGTTCGAATTTGACGGGATTTAAAAATTCAGCGAGCTCGTTTGTCTGCTACGCCCAATTGGTATGGTGCATAAGATCCACGGCATGGAAAAAACGCTGTCCAGTCCCATTTCCATTCTCCACCTTGCACATCCCCACCCCACGATGAAAACCAGCATTTTAAGACAAGAATCTTCCAAGAAAGAGTTTTTTTGTGGCCCGAGCTTTACCCGAGCGCAAAAAGAAACGAAGTTCTGATAAATTGAAGCCAGAAAAGACAGAATACTGTAGCCCGGAAACTGAAAAAAAAAAATTTGGGGCCGATGTATCTGAGTTTTAAACTCAGATGGTCACTGAACTGGAAGATATGCTCTCCCACGGGGAGTCGAACCCCGATCTCCCGCGCTTTGCCAGCCAGATGACAAGCGGAAATCATAACCGTTAGACCATGGAAGACCTTTGGCTCCGAGAAGCGGTGTTTGCTCTTCGTTGTTGGGAGACAAAATGCAATTCGGTTATATAAGCCAAGGAGGCTCGCTTAGTGAATTTTTTCTCGGGAGTGTGGGCTGGGGACGTCGGCAAGGGTAGAAAAGCATGCGTAGATTATTCGGACTCTTGTAGGGGCTATACTGCGGAGGATTTGGAGTTTCTTTGTGAGTGATCACTTTTTATGTTTGAATATTTCGGATCTGTCTTCAATGGCGTCGAGCCGAACGGGTCATGATCACATGATATGGGTTAGGAAAAACCATTAATCCCGTTATTTTTCCGAACATATTTATCTTCAAGGCACCGAGCGATTTTAGAAGCAGGAATTGGGAGACGGCTTCACATTCATCTAAGCCATCAAGTACAAAAATGATATTGATAACTTCAGAGTCTTGTGAGATTTCTGTTAAGATTTTCCAAAGCATGTTAAAATCATCCTTTGATGGTCCTTCGAGCTCGAAAATTGGGAAAGCTTGTCGTAAAAATGATTTATCATCCTCGAATATCTGCTAGAGAATAGCATTCAAACAGAACACAGAATCTTTCTGGGCTTCGTTATCGTCCTTGAAAAAGAATTGACATACAAACTCGGGAATGCCGCCTTCAGATTTGTTATTCCGAAGATGACCAACCAGGAACTGCGGAGCTGTACTGCGTAAGTGAGATTTCAAACCATCAGCTGGCGGTGGGGCCAAGAGTGGTGACAGCTGCTCATTCAATTGACGAATTAATCGAGCCAACCAAACTCACACCTTTGAACTTTGAATGTAGAAGATTTTCAATTTTATTAATTCCGTTGTAATCACTAGTTAATTAATCTCATCTCTAATCCTGAAAAGCAGTTCCATGTATCCTTGAGCATACTTGAAGGCATTATGATTTTACTGCACTGAAGAAAACATTCCTATGATCAGATATAGGAGCGTTCACAAGCCAGACGATTAAATTTTCTATTCCTTTGTATCAGTGGGAACATTAAATATTTTCGTAGACACATGATCTGCCACCCTTCGCACTTCGTATTTTCCCTTGAAACCTTGAGCTTCAGCCACATCATTCCAGAACCCCATTGTCACAGGACTTCGATATAATTCCGACCAAAAGAAATCGTTGAGCATTGCAGCGATCTGGTTACCGCCATGTATTCCCAACTCAAGACACGAATCTGCCAGGAGCTTCGCGAACCATCCTCGGTCAGATGTTTCATTGCCACATAGCCCACCCATCAAAAGCATCCACAGCAGCATCTCTGGATACGGAATTTTAAAAATGCTTATATCAACACTCTCTAGCCCGACTCGCAGCCGGTGAGAAACGAGATAGAAAAACGGCAGGCCTTTCGACAAATGCCTTTGAAACAGATACATATGCAGAATTGCAGCATTTGCAAATAAAGTGAATATTGACGTATGCTGAGCAGGAGGTACGAGACTCATGGTCTGAATAACATCAATCAGCCGGCGCTCCAAGCTCTCGAGCACTTCTGTGTACGGCAAAACCTTTTCTAATTTGCCGGGTATCATTGGATATATGATCTCGTCTTTCATAGCAGAAAGGCCTCGAATATTCCAGTATATGTCGACGAGCTCTTTACTCGTTTCAGGCATGCCCGTGAGGTTTGATAAACGTTCTCTGTACCTAATGGCAATTGGACTGTACGGGGGCCATTCCACAAAATTAAAAGCCTCTGAGAAGGCAGGAGCAAAACGAGGTTTGGCTTGGAGGACGATGGCCGAGAGAGTATCAGTCCTACAAGTTCACAAATATTACAATACGTAACACTTGATTAAATCCATGGAAATACTAACCATCCAGTTTGTGATCGAGCCATACCATATGACTCCGAGCCAACGGCCTTTAATCCACCTTTACTTTTTACCATGGCTTCAAGGCCATCCATGTGTATCTTAGCACTCTCCGGAGACGCCGAGAGACTCTGAAATAGAGTACCTAAGGTCAGTATCGAAAAAATATGTAGCTGAAAGGGAGCACTTTAACAGGTCTTACTTCAAGGTGAGTGAGGGCTGCTACAGAGCAAATCATCGCGTCAGTTGCCATTTCTCTCCTGTCGGTGAGTCTCTCATTAATTATCCGAATAGTTTCCCCTTTGAAGTAAAAAACATCAGCACCGAGAGGCTTTCCTTGCAAGCCGCAAATATCTAACGAGGAAGTGAACAAGGTCGCGTTCAGCAGAGCAGCATTTGATGTAGCGAATGGTAACCATAAATGTCTTGGATGTGGAAGCGAAAAACTGTGCTTAAATACTGTGTCCCCTGTGGAGAATAGATATTTAGCATACGATTAGAAAACTTGGTAATACTAGAAATATATAGCGTCGTAAAAATAAATAAAAAACAGAGTAGGGCTGTAAGTCATACAGCTCCGCACAGGTTAATCTGCTGCGGCGTGGAATCTATTAACTGATAGGATTAAACTCACAGTGAGTTAATAGAGACTGTACGTGACTATTTGAAACAGTTGGCAACACATTGAAAGGATCCAGAGACACTTTTGGGGGTGTGATAATGGGGATTCGATGCTCATTTAATGCGTTGATGGTAACGTTTGATGGGAGTTTGGGAGTTCTAATAGTTTTGGTGGATCGAGAATTTCTGATTACAAGGGGCCTATTTTCTCTCCCCTTATAAAGTGGCGCATTTTGAGGATTTCGTCTGGCATGTGATCGAATAAGGGTTCGAAGAGTCCCCTGGGGACGATCGGTGCCTGTTTCTGTCACGAATCGCTATGAGGGATGGCCCATGTCAGCCAAGGCCCTTATTCAGGTACCAACTACTTGGGACCATTTCCACGGAAATAACGTGCCAATGCCTGTACTGTGTTCGATAATAGTCAGTCACTGACTTCATCCATATCTACAATCGCGAGAGCCTGTCCCAGGCAAGGCACCTTACCAGTTCTATTATCGTATGTCAGGTTCTCTTCCTCAGCAGCCCGTTCGTTCTGCTGTAGAGTTGTTACTATGCTAGTACAAGAAATATCATATTTCCTAAACCAGAACATACCCCGGATTCAGGCTTCCGTAAAGTATCTGATCGCTGCGTTGTATCCGCCATCTGGCGGTATTGAGGTGGTACCGAAACTTACATGCGCCTATCAGGTTATGTGCGTCTGCGCTGAGATGACTGACTTGAGCTTAGGTACGCGGCCTTGGGCGCATGAAATTTTTCAGCGCAAGTGCTGCAGGGTTCCTATAGGGCCAGAAGGAGAAGCACCTTTTACATCAGCTGTAGGGCTGTTTCGTTAAATCAATGAAGACCACTGTGTTTCCGGTCCCGCGCTGTGTCGTCATAAATAGAGGCCGACAAGGAGCCCAACATGCCATTCGACGTTAGATAGGCATCACGACCGTCGAGCGATAATAGTTGTATTAATCAGCTGCCTCTTCTATAGGCTAGTGCTTACAAGGGCAAATGACCCTTGAATGCAATGCAATGCCTAGCTAGCGCTGGGTAGAAGCGAGTATGCTGGCGCACAAGTACAATCCTTTAGCACCCGCATCTTGACATATGACATCGGCGCTTTCTCTACGCCTGCCAAACAAAGTTGGTAGTTGTATACATTTAGGCGAAGCTCGACGGTTTTTTAGATACTTTGTATGTAATTGCATTTGTGTTTATTATTATATTCAATGCTAGAAGTTCTACTCCAGTATCTGTGCCAAGTTAGTTAGGCTTACCACCCTTATTTAGGCCTTGCGTACGGTAGATTCATTTTTAAATTGGCGTAACAATTTTAGCTTTCGCGTGTTCATGGGCTTTACTTGGCTTGATACTCATCATTGCCCCTATTGCGGTAGCTTTATCATTTCAGCCAAAATCCTTGAAGACTCATATCAAACGTAAAAATATCATTAGTTATTAAATCATGAGGGTATAAACTATCCATAGCTCCTGCCAGATCACAATTTCTGATACAATTCAAACCCAAAATTCCAAATCTTGCCGGCTGTATCATCAAACCCATATCCTTTTGAGCTTGTCGTTCCAATATGCTGTAGCAAAGCAGGTGTTCTCGCCCACCTGATCCAGCCTTGTTCATTTGCTATATCCTCCACCATCATGTCTACAAGCCAATCCGTCACCAAGTTTGTCCTTTGAAGAAGAGGAGGAATAATATCGCGCGGATAGACGTAGCCTTGAGAGCAGCAGCCAAACTTGTTCATCTCATGGATTCCAGGTTTGAGTGGCCAAATCGAATTCCTGCCTGATGCAAAGAAAAGAGCAACCAGCGCCGGGATACAAACTCCTGATATCATTAATATGGCTGCGTTCGACAGAATGGCCTGTGTGACTCTCCATCTGTTTCTCACAACAACCAAGGAGCTTGTCATAATCGCCCAGCTCATGAACGACCAAAAAAGATATACTAGCCAGTATTCGCTGTTCCATCCGAAGAGGGATTCTGTATAGAAGAGTCTCAGAAACAACCATTCCACTCCTGCTTGGCGTTCCGATTCCTTCTCAATAGCTCTCAGTGCCTCTAGTGTACGTGGATACCACCCCTCCACTGCAAGGGTATCATCTTCTATCATAGCAACATAACGAGCACCTGTGGCATAGCAATCGTTTAACAAGTATGTGTAGTCGAATATTGTCTTGTTTCGGTACCATCTGCCTTCCTCCCATTCCTGTATGCGGGCAATATCGGTCTTCTTGTATTCCAAAACTTTGTTTGGGAGGGTTTCGATCCATTTCTCCTCAGAAATCGGATGTTTCGAAGGCTCTGTATGGCCAATAAGGATGTTGAGGTATAGACTGCTTCGTTCTTCGTCGGTGAGGCCCTCGAGGAGAGAGCCGATCGTTCGCCTTACGTATTGATCCGATCTCCGTGCTACTGTTGCGACCCCGATACACATTACCCGTACTTGTTGCGAAGGTCCTGGGCCGGCGGGTAGGAGTTCTGCGGCGTGAATGAATGCATCTGCTTCCTTGATCCTTTGTGCAGAATATATTTGCCCGTACGCGCGAGCGGGGTCGAAGAAGTAGGACGTAGGATCGCGGTAGTTGGCACGGCGGCAGTACTCTATCAGAAACAGATAAAGGATTAAAAAGCAGGCCAAAATGGTGAGGGGAGACCGAGTCATCAGATATTGAAAGGAGAACCCATCTTTCTCGGCTCTTCCTAACATGATGTTCCAGTGTAATCGCATGGTGAGGGGGCGAGGCAGTATGTACGAAGAGAGTTTTCGGCGTGCCCTTGCTGTTATGTCATCTCGTCAGGATTCGAGATATTTTATGCTCCAGCAGGAGTAAATAGGATCAGTGCAGAACATTGAATCTAATCCGGAGATTTTTTTGGTCTTAGTGAATGCAAGATATGAAGCGGCGTCAGACAATTAATAGTGCACTAGGTGTAATTTTAAATCCTGAATGAATTATTTTAAATCCCTCGATACTGTTTCAATAGTGCCAATATCTTTTATAAGTAATAGGCGATGAGTTAGGAGTAGGGCATATTTAAGGTTGACCATAGAGTAGCCAGTTCAAAAGGTGAGTGGTTGGTTTAGACAAGCGGTTGGCTAGGGAACCGTCTACTATCAGCAAAAGTGGGACAACGCCCAAACCGCAATCAAACGTCATGAGAAGCAGCTTTCGTTTTCGGAGTTTGTGTACAGTGGTTAACTATTACAGATTTGCTACTTCCGGGAAATTATCCGGAAGAGAAATGTAGAAATGGAAAAAATTTGAAAATTAATGCGATTGTTCAAAAGGCCGCGATGTTGGTAAATGGATTTGCTGATAAAGTGATAAGTCTCCTACTGGACATTTGCGGAGACAGCACCTTATCTCTACTTACAGTACAGTCCAGTACCCGCTCTTAGCATCCTCTTCGAAGCCGTTAATCGATGAAGCTACTCGCTAAATCACTAGTCAAAGAGCGAGTGAGTGAATTACAACTCCTGGGCCTGGCTCCCCTGTCGCATACGTAGGTGTACTAAAACGCAAACTCTGGAATCTCATCCCCAGAGTCGTCTTCCGCTTCTATATTCTCATACTCCACATCGACAGAGCTATCAATGCCCTCCTACAGCTGGAATATCATTTTCAAATATTATCTGCACACCAAATTTAAAAGCACCGCTTAACGCAGCCAGACGATATGACCTAGAACAGCACCCACCAAGTCGCCTGGAATAGGACAACCTCTGCCACCTCTAAGCATTCCACCGGGACGACTACTTCTGGCTTTCCAAAGAAATATCCCTTTCCAATCAGCTGTTCAGATTTTCTTTCCGCCTTTATTGAAGCTCCTGGGTGCTCTGGTCGACAAGCTGCTCGATGACCCTAACAAATACGATCTGGAGTCACTTGAAAGTTCTCCTAGCCTTCCTACACGATTAGGTCCTTGCTAGGAAAGGAGCCCCTTTCGCCGAGCGTCTGAAATATAAGCATCGTCAATACCATTACGACTCCTTATCTGGAACGTTAACGACCACGTTGCCTTTAATTACGCCATGAACGAGAAATTCGTGAAACGAAGATGACCTGTCTAAGAATAGCGGCCGAAATTTTATAGATTCAAGAAACGGGGAAGAGAAGGATCAGATAGACGCGTGGATTCGAGTTTGAGGAATAGTAATAAGATATCTTGTTTAGTGATCTCAATATGACACACATGGAATCCTAGAAATTGTCGGAAGCGTAAGAGATCCTGACAGCCGATGGGCCCCTATTAACGACTATATTTTGTACAAGTTATAGTATATTGATATTGAGTACTATTTTTATAAAAGTTTTATTTAAAAAAGCTAAAAATTTAATTTTTTTCATCTAAGTCATCTCTGCTCTGCGTGGTTTCCCCTTCCAGTTTCAGCGACCCTCTGTTTTAGGCGGAGTGTGTGCGCGGGGAAGACACTGCTTTCAGCGTCTAGTACTATATATAACCCCAGAAGATCAGCTTACGGAGAGCTACCATCGGCTCTAATGTTTCCGTACACCAGCCTCTGCCTTTCGGCCGTCATGTCTCCACCGTAATTAATCCATATTGCCTCGTGAAAATATATATAATCTTTAGTTGAACTCTTGGCATGTTCCTCATCATAAACTTCAAAACCAAATAAGCAACGCTAAGCGCAAACAAGCTTCATTCTTCATTCTATTTACTTTCTCCAGAAACTTCCAGCATTTTCTACTTTTACTCCACTGTTTAAAATGAAGTCCACTAGTTTTGTCATCGGCCTCAACGCTCTATTGTACCTCACATCGGCGGCCCCTCTATCTGCTCGAGCCACTAGCAGCACCAATAGTGGACAAGATACTATAGTTTTTATGAGCGGGGCGGGTGATCTTGCACTCAACATAAATGTTACAAAATTTGGTGCACCTATGGTAATCGACGGCAACCTGAGCTTCGGCTCTGCACAAATCTTGACCGGGCAGAGCGGAGTCACTTGTCAGCCTTTCTCTGACACTAAAGGTACTCAGAAGGTTGGTGGTGCGATTGGAAATACAATCACTCTTTTGGATGATGCAAAGGAGACACCGGTTCAAGCTATTACATGCAACCCCAGCAACACCGGCACTACCAGCACCAGTAGCGACAACACCAGCAGCGGCACCCCTACTGGCAGCACCACCGCCATCACTACTAGCAGCAGCAGCAATAGTAACAACAGTAACGGGCAGGATACTATAGTTTTTATTAGTGGGGCAGGCGACCTTGCACTCAACATAAATGTTAAAAACGACGGCACGCCCACGATAATCGATGGTAACTTGAGCTTCGACTCCTCACTTATCTTAAGTGGCCCGAACGGGGTAATTTGCCAGGCTTTCTCTGATACTAAAGCTACTAAGAAGGTTGGTGGGACTATTGGGACCAAAATCATTCTTTTGGATAGTACAAAGGAGACACTCGTTCAAGCTTTGACATGCAAGGCTTAACTTACAGGTCTCGTGTCTTAAGACCTCAGATATAATGAGCTGTAACACTGGATCCTTTGTATATTATAGTTCCCAGTATTTAGTTTTTTTTCTTAGAGACCTATTTTCTTACAAAAAAGCTTCTGTAAAATGAATCTTCTTTCATTGGCTCTTTTTTCTTTCTCACCATTTAAATTTTGACTAACGAACTCTGAATAAAAATGCATAGCAGATCTTACCACCAAGACCTCGGGAAAAGATGTGAGAGAACACAACATGTGTTAATAGATAGTATTAAGACTTCGCTCACCAGGGTTGCACGGTCCAGAAAGCAGTGACTGCCGAAATTTTATTATAAAATTCTGCCGATGGCTACTGAAACACATAAAACCGCTTATACGTTGTAGACTGAAACCACACAGGGGCCTATACTAGTACTATATTGCACGTGCCCTATATTCCCATGACTTTTGATCGAGACCTCTGCACTATGGTTATTTTAGTATATAGGCTGTTGATGAGTCTGTGACTATCAAAAGTCTCAAATACTGGTCCGACAGGGCCTGGAAGTCTAACACTGGGCACTGATACGATGATTATTTGAGACTTCCATGCCTCTACCGGACCAGTATGTGAAGCTTTCAGAATTTCTCTGACTAATATGATTAATTTTGCCTTTTTATACTCTTGCCTGAAGCGTAGGCCAATTTTTTTGATTTTGATTTCTTTTCTGATTTTCTCTGGAAATTCTTTTCTTTATTGTTAATTTTTCAAACCCTTATGCACTCATTTCATTTTATTTATATTTCGAAAAAGGCGTTAGTCATTTACGATATTTAACTCTGAAATTAATTCGCCGTCCTTCAACAGAGACAAAAAATAAGACTTTATTGATGCCCCAAAATCCGATTTCGTCGAATTGCCACCTATCGACGGCGGGAGAGCAGCATGGATATTCATGATTGGATCGGTCCTGATAGATGCAGTCCTCTGGGGATTTCCTGAGAATTTCGGCATCTTTCAGAATTACTACATGACGCGATCTCCTTTTCAAGGCAATAAATATGTGCCATTAATTGGGACATTTGCAACTGTAAGTAAAGATATCGAAGTTTCCTAGATCTTTGGTAATAAGAAATGCGAAACTAGGGCATTGCATATCTTGGCGGACCTTTAATGACCCCAATTGCATTAATGTTACACAACTATCGTCAACAACTTGTCTGTTTTGGAGTACTATTGTGCATAATCGGAACTGGGGGTGCTAGTTTTGCAACAAATTTGTGGCAGATAGTGATCTGCCAGGGGATTTTATATGGCTTAGGATTTCTTGTCGTCTCTTACGTTTTTTACAGCCAGCTTAACGAGTGGTTTGTGGAGAAGCGGGGTTTGGCATATGGGATTCAGTAGGTTTAAAAGGAGAGAAAATTGAAAAGAAGCTAACGATAGAAAAAGGTTAAGTGCCTCAGGTATTAGCGGATTAATTCTACCATTTTTCCTCCAGACGCTACTCGACAAGGTTGGACATGCAGTTACATTAAGAATATATATTCTCGTTATCCTTCTTCTTGTGGGACCTGCCATAGTATTAGTCCAGAGTCGGCCCACAGGCAAGACTCAAGAGGTGGTTAAGCCCAAGATTAGCTTTGAAATCATGAAGAGCCCGGTCTTCTATCTTATTGCAATATCCAACCTTCTAGTCGGGGTTGCGTACTACATTCCGATATTTTATTTGCCTTGTATGTTTTCCAGATACACTAAGTGCTTCAGCTAACGTAAATAAATCTAGCCTTTGCTACCTCGCTCTCGATTCCGTCGCTACCCACTAGCCTTCTTCTTGCAGTGCTCAATCTAGCAGAAGTCATTGCACTGTTGACTATAGGATACCTTTCTGACACGGTTAATGTATTTATCCTCCTTTTGATTTCTTGCTCTGGATCTGCAGCTGCAATTTTTATCCTTTGGATACCAGGGTCGAATTTTACTCTTTTACTAGCTTTTAGCATCATATATGGCCTTCTCGGTGGAGGTTTTGAGGCTTTGTTTCCTCGACTTGTTACTGCGTTAACAAATGATCCGAGCGTTGAATTGTTTTTCTATGGGCTGTTAGAGTTTGAGCGTGGTCTAGGCATTATTATATCTGGGCCACTCTGTGGAATTATTATGGGGATGGGCAAGACGTCTGGCTATGACGAAGAAGGGCTGTATAATAGGATCGGAATCTTTGCAGGGACTCTTTTCGCAGTTGCTTCTATCGGAGGACTTAGTTGGTTTTGGGGAGAAGCGCCTGCAGAGATCGAAAAAGAGCAGTATGAATTACTAAAAGAAGTGGATTAAAGAGTCAATATTTGACTAAGACAGGCATATATAAAACTAAATGCAAGGAACATAAGCAATAAGTAGGGATGTATAATTTAACATAAACTGAGATATTATTTTGATTACTTTGAAACCTATAGAATAGATCTCGTCAAACGGGAACAGGAAGATACTTGGCGATTAACTGTCCAGATAACGCCCTTGATAACATCTATCTCTCCGCACTCCTCTCCTCGCAAAAGAAGCGCTAGTATAGACTTGATTACAAATTCCAATTAATATATTCTCAATCCCATTTATTCAAGCATCAAGAACTCTTATCAATAGATGAAGCCTTGCCCTTTTCACTATCTCTAACATCTTCTGCTTCTAAGACTACGGATTCGAGAGGAGAGGAATTGATAATCTCATCCTCCTCGAAGTATCCCTCGAATTTTCTCATATACTCGAAGCTTTTCGGCTCTGTCTCGTGAGGACCAACTGGATAAATTGGCGGTGGAAAGATGACGCTTAGAGCGTAATACACTACAGATGAGGCGGCAGAGGAGAGCAGGAAGCCTAAATAGATATATCAACATACGACATTTTTAAAAGTAGGTTGTTCGAAGATTACTTGTATTGTAAAGATTAACAGCCGTTTGGCTGATAACCCCAGGTTTCAGAACACCTGCGATACCAGAAATAGCGATGGCAACACCAGCCGCCCAGGCGACGTAGGCCCGAGGATTGAAGCCACTACTGTAGTAGTACGGCGAAGTGGAAGAAGCTCTGTAAAGAGAGGGTATGTGAACATTTCCTCTGCGGATTAACCAATAGTCAACTATCTCACACGCTGCAATTGGCGTGATCAAGCAAATATAAGAGCCGAGGAAAGTCAGGAAACTGGCTGCAGAATAAACCATCTTCCATGGGGCAATGGCCAAAGCAAGGATAGAGCAGAGGATCTGCCCTCGTCTGATTGTAAAGTAACGAGGGAAGAGACCAGTCAGGTCACATCCAACAGGTATACTGTTGGAAGTTATGTTAGTACACATAGTGGCGTACATTTGAGAAAGTGCTCCCAGGAAAACTAGAGTACGGGCACCGGCATTCCAATTGTGATTGAGCACTGCATTATAGAAATCCCACTGATTCCAGTATGCCGCCCCATATAATTGGTTTCCAGCTGCCGTTGTAAGTACGCCAATAATTATGATTATAGGTTTAGAGACGAATAATCCAAAGACCATGGGCCGTACAGATTCTGGTCGTTTGGCGTATCTGGCAAGATCTGGTATATTTATCAATGGCGGAAGAGTTCCTGAGATGATAGTGTTTATAGCTTTCATCCATGCCCATGCAGCAACACTGGGATCGGTAATCTGCGCTTTATCGAATTTCTCCCAATGAGGGCCTTTTGATTTAACCTATTAATATTTTATTATCGTTGTTCTCGCAAAACAGTCTGATTTAAAGAGCAGAAGAACGTACCAGTGCCCATATCATGGTAATGATCAAGCAAGGCGGAACGACGAAGGATTTTGCAGCAAAGATTGGTGTTGCTTTACTTGGATGTATCCACGCAAAAGGAAGTTGAATAAGCCAGAAAAGGAAGAAAGCAACCAACCCAGAGGAAGTTATCCCAGCAGAGGTAGGCAAATGGTTTGGAATATCAGTCCACAGGTGGCCGAATATGCAGCGTAGACAAACTACCATCAGCTCGCTTGCATATAGAGATTGTGTCGCCATATATAGAATAGCTACAACCTAAAGAGTGATTAGAATAATAACCTCAAGCAACTTACAGAATATCTACTTACTCCTCTGACGAAGATGAAAAAGAAACTTCCTTTAATGCCAGTGGACATCCTGACATAAACAGGAAATCCAACATGATAGACTGCTGCTCCTCTAGAGTTGAGGTAGATAACAACTGAGCAGATTCCTGAAGCAATAACTGGGTTATTAGAGGTCAATAAATGCTCATTTTTGCCTGCAGCGGGGAACTTTGCTCACAAGCGGAAGTGATGATGGCCCAATATGGGAGACCGATGCTGATCAGGCTTGCTCCAACATTGTAGGATACAGGCGAAAAGGCTACTGAGAATTCGAATAGAAAGAAAGACCTATAAGCTAAGAGTCAGAAAGAAAAGAAAAGAAAAGAAATCGGCTCGAATGCGATGTAAAACTATACCAAGAGGTCCATATTCTCGCCTCAGGGGGAGTTGGGTCCAAGTCAACATTAGATAGCACCACTCCTCCATTGGCCTTGTTCATAGTCATACCTTCCGTCTCTTTTGTCCGAATCATGGCCAGAAAGCCTTCTTTTGTAGTGAGAGCATGCTTGGCCCTGGCCTTAAGCTCCGAAGAACTCATATTTGGATCAACAGCTACGACGAACGATTAAGACAACTAGAGACCCAAAAAAACAAGAATAGCGTTTTCTTAAAGCGGTTTTTAAGTAAATCAGAGATAGTTCTGACAGTCATATAAGATTCCATTTACAAAATCTTGAATATTGGCTCGACGCCTAGTTTAACATAGAGAGGAGCACCGCATCATCATACAGACACTCAATAGCTTGAGCTGACAGCGGAACTATACTTCCCATCTTGCTATCTATGAAGCCCACATTTCTTCAGCATTCCCAGGATGCTTTGCATTTTCAGAGGCCGTGAAGGAGGGTATGTAGCATCTGTCAATCGAAGAATGGGGTTAAAAGGATATATTTGGCTTATAGACGAAAGATAAGCTAAGGGCCAAGACGCACCATGATCCCATCTCTCGCTTTTCTTGGTTATAATTAAGCTCATAAATATTGTTGGTGCCGTTAGGCCGAATGCCGGGGATGTTCTGGAGCATTGTTTGCCCGCTCGCATGAGAGTTGCGGATCAAGTCAAGATAAGGCCTGGCTGCAAGCTATTTTCACAGGGCGTGCGGCCAACTATCGGAACAACTCCGATGACTAAATAACCCTCCTAAATCCATATAAAACAAATTCTACACTTCCAAAGCCTAGAAAAATAGCTCATCTAATTTTTCTTTCCGAATCGCTATCACTTAAAGCTTCATTGTTCCAGTACCGAACATCTCACTGTCATTTCACAAATTCTTTATGATATGTCAGACCCAATTTTCAAGATTGCATCGTTGAAGGAGTTCAAAAAAATTGGATTCATCGTCCCATCCTCCAATGTAGCTCTTGAAATAATTACTACTGCCGTTTTATCCCAGCTTCCGCTGGTCTCGGTTCATTATTCCCGCATCTCAGTTACAAATCTCAGTGCTGGGGGCGGAAACCAATTCTCGGCTGAGACTTTGGCAGATTGCGCAAAACTTATTAGCAACTGTCCGGTTGAGACCGTAGTCTGGAATGGAACTTCGGAATCTTGGACTGGAGAGGGGTACGAGGCTGGTGTTCATATCAAGGAAATGATCGAGAAGAGCACAGGCCTTCCATCATCCACTACCTCACTCGCTCAAGTCGAGATTTTAAAGAGTTGGGGGATCAAGAAGATGGCAATCGCAACGCCGTATATTGAGAAACTAAATATCGAACTCTGCAAATATTTCAAATCTTGTGGAGTTGAGGTTGTTAAAGACTCGCGGCTCAACCATACAGTCAACAATGAAGTTGCGGACACTCCTGTTGAGACTATGCGTCAGCTGATCCGTGATGCAGATCATCCTGACGCAGAATGCATAGTTATTCCATGTACCAACTTCCCCGCCGCTCTTCTAGTTGAGGAAATGGAGGTGGAACTAGGCAAGCCAATCTTTGACTCGCTCCTTGTAACACTGTGGAAGGCGCTGAGATTGGTTGGTGTTGACACTCCTATTCATGGATGGGGCAAACTTCTTCGATCGAATCCCGTGTTAGAAAAACTAGACAAGGTGATGGAAGAGCTAAGAGTGAAAACCGGTGGTAGTCGAACAACCTTAAGAATGGATGTCCCCAAATACAACTGCCAAGTTGATAGAGTAGCTGCAGAATCGTTGGCCCCTGGAATACCATCTCTGCGGCCAAATACTTCGTTGAATCAGCGAGCACTTGATACAATGCGATATATGGAAAAGACTGGAGTAGCTTTGATTCAGTCCGACACAGTGAACGCTCCCGTACAACCGCCAAAGGCATTGATGAAAGTTTATGGGGTTAAAGCACAAATGCTGATTCCACTGATGGTAGGAGATGATGCCATGGCGTGGATATCTGACCATTATGTCCCCAGCACAAGAGAGTGGACCAAAGCTGACGTTGCAGTTTTGCATGAGTGTGCTCAAAAAGTCCGTGATATATTGCGGGAGAGTGGTTGGGCGGATTTTGTGTTGAAGTAGAGCTTTGCAGCTGAGTAGGCTTTGAATTCTACTGTTTAAAGCAACCTCAAGACCTAATTTCATTTGCTTTATTCCAACTAGTTTTTGGACAGAGATACCGAGAGGGTATTTGCTAATCCTTCATGCAGCTAGCACAGCATGGAAAATTAACCTATGTATATAATTCCTTATTGTTATGTTCCGTGTATATTTAATTTAACATTTTGAAACTCGGTTCATATAGGAAGAGAAAACTGATAGAGGGAGGAAACTTATAAAAACACTTGATGAAGGTATTTTTCAGGGGTTCATATATGTGTAATAAATATAAAGGTACTGCCCTCTATTGTGAAGCCAAACTAGACAATTATATTATTTTGTGTCGTTCTCGAATGTGACTAGACGGATAAGTGGATGCGGGTTAGCTTTTGGTAATAGAGATTCAATATCTCTCTTTGTCTCGCTCTATATTCTCCCCATCCCTTCTCTCTTAAGTACATACTTTACATCATTATTTTTGTCTCCTTTAGCTTCGATATTAGTGGCTGCTGTGAGATCAATAATGGAGTCTGCTTGCTCTCGAATCTGAATTCTCGGTACGCTATCGGAAGCAAAATGTCAACTTTCGAGTCCCACCGCATCGTCTTCCTCGGAATCCTGGCCACCCTCCATTTTCTCACACATCCTAATCCATAACTCTCCTCCTGTAGTTGTTAATTCGGCATCGGCCCTGACACCATCAGGAAACAGCCATGGATTCGACTGGATCTGCTTCACCATAGTATCGAGAACGTTTAGGCATACTTGGAAACGAGAGCTTTTGTTGCACTTGTCCATCAATTCGGCACACGATCCGCAGAGCAGAAGCCCACAACCGTCGTCTCCATCTCCACTAGAATTCTTCGCCATGCAGCCAACAATCGCAAAGCTTGGACAGATCGCGCAGATTTGGAATTCTCCATCCACCATAAACCCATCCTCTTCTAGACTTTCCACCAACTGAACAGTCTTCCCTTTCCATATTGAACTGTGCAACATCCGCATCACGTGCTTGGGACATCCAATCACGTTAACTCTCTCGCTTGTGCACGGAATACATATTTTGGTCTCGCCTTCGCCATCTTCATTCCATCCTCCATTCACTTCCTGAAAGCCTTCTCCATGGCCGGGATAGTATCCTTCGACAATCCTGGGAGGTCCTAGACCAACAAGCTTGATGAATGGAGAACCGGCGCAGAAGGAGCACTCTTCCTCAGCTGGCCAGTTGAATATTATTGGGTGTGAGAACGCCGTGGTGATTTTGATATGTGGATGATTCTGAGTCTTGCCTTGGAGGTGAAAATGTTCCGGCAGTGAGTTTAAAGAAGAGTCTAATTGGGGTCCCAAGTTGGATTCAGGGGGGAAATATGAGAGTGATAAATCGACTGCATTCCTGCTCGTCCATGTCCTTCTCAAACGAGATGAGATGCCTTGAATCACAAATTCATCCTCGAAATTGACATCACCTTGGCTGTGGCCTGATTTCTCATTCCCTTGTTCTGGACAGATACTTCTCAGAAATTCTCTCCCGCGTCGGCTATCCAACTTTAGTGTGACCACCAGCCCGTAGCCTACATGTCTTCTACTCTGTTTTGGTTTAGGATTGCTATCCCCATCTATTTCCTGTATTTTCTGCCTTTTTGGTTTTTGAGGACGAAACTCAGGTGACGGCGAAGGGGTAGCTCGCGCACGTTTTGGATGCCATGTTCCGCTGTTGTCTTGGTCAATATAGGCTGTCGCACCACCGCGGAGGAATACAGGCGCCGCTGCGCGGCGGTGGCGCTTTGAGAGGAAATTAGAAAGCGCGAGGACGTGCGACGAAATCTGGTATTGAGGCTTTTCAGCAAAATACGCTTCTTCAATGCTGAGTCTGGGCTTAGAGGTGTTACGTGGTAGTGTGGAGAGGGAGGAGGAAGATGCTTTTGGCTGAGGGAGTGGTTCATAACTATCGATTGATGTGAGACGTTTGGCTTTAAAATAGGCCTCTTCTGGCGAGAGGTTGGAGTCTTCAGGCGGTGTGTCCATGATTGTGGCTTGCTGGTATTATCTGCTAAGACCTTTGGGGTGCTAGAGGAAGTAAAGATTACTGCTGGTAGACTGGCGGTTGTTAAGGAAGCTGATGCTGAGGCGACAGGCCATTGTGTAGGAGTGGTGAATCGGGTATATCGTCATGGCATGATTAATTGTAAATAGAGGCGAACCGCAGAATCGAAATTCCTGTTTTGTGTATATGTACCTGATTTCAAGCTTCTGCGGGCAAAATTAAATGTAAAATAAAATTTACTTTGAATACGGCAAGAAGTGAACGTTCGAAACTTGATACTTTTTAAAAAAAAAAAAAAAAAAAAAAAAAAAAAATTGAAAAAATTTTTAAAATATTAAAAAATTTAAATTTGAGTAGTTTTATATAAAAAAAAAAAAATTATAAAAGTTTCTTTTTAATTGGTTTTTAAATTTA